>VDFB02080928.1:167827-224453 GCA_007258455.2 Sequoia sempervirens | reverse complement strand
GTGGCAGTGCTAGTTGCACTAGGTTCTCCACCATGGACATGTCCTAGTTGTGATTGTGTCTAACCTTGAGGATTAGGATTTGAAGCTTTAACAAAATAAATTGTTTCAACTATACTTGTATGCCCTTGGTCTATTTTATCAGCTCCAAGGCCTCGTTTATCACCTAGTTTTCTATGCTCTACATTTGTACCATCAAAGGGCCTTGTCCTTGAGACCCAAAGGACCACCTTAATAACCCTTTTTTTTGGCTATGGCTACTCCTAAAGTATATGCTTCTTTTGTGGCTTCACTTAAACTAGCTTTAACATAGCTTTGTTCTTCCCTATCATCATTAGATTGATCATCAATTCTTGATCTTCATGTTCATTGGCATGCTCTATATTTTGGTGCAACAATTTTCTAAACTCGTAATCTTCTTGGTTACCTCCAAAGTCTACAAGAGTTCTTGGTTCACCTAGTTCCTTCCTCATAGACCAAAAGGTAGTAATTTTTTATCGTGACCAATTTTTTTTGTAACTTCCTTATCTAGAAAATATGGCATTTTTACTATACTAGATGGTTTATCACTTTTTTCATAAAAAAAATTGTACCTCCTGGTTGCCTTTTGGTGCAATGCCATAATTTTTGCTGACAATTGTTCAAAACAAATACCTTTCTCAACAACACTTTTCTCCATTTCTATTTTGACCTCATCCCAAGAATCTGTGTTTCTCAAGTTTACAAGCAAGGGTTTACTTTGATGTTGAATTCTAATTGCAACATTTCTATTGGCCACAATCATTGATTTAATGGTGTCACATGGATCATACTACTAGTGACAGACATCATCAAAATTAAAAAAAATCAAAAGATCATGTACCACTATAAATTATTTCCTCTCGAATGTGAACCCTCCACATGAAAAAGGTAAAGAAGGAAATAAGGTCTTCTACTGACTAAAAAAGTGTAGTTCATCACTACTTTACATCTGCCTTATATTTAAGTACCAATCAGCCAATTATATTTCTTTTCCTAGTTGAACGTAATTTCTACATGACATAGGCAATCTAGGCATTGGAGTATTTTTAATTGCTTGATGCAATGGAGCCAAAAATTAATCTAAAAAATGATTGTAGTTCCTTTGAGGATCATGCATCGTTATCTTAGTGGTCCAATCATATATATTTGAACCATTTTCTTTTCCTCAACATTCTTATAGGGTTGAATTTGAAGCTTGTTGGTCTAAAACATTCCACTAAATTTGAATAGAAATAAATAGCACAAGTAGGTTGTGAACCTAAATGTCTTAGTGTAATTTGAGTGTGGACCTCCTTTAATCATTAAAAATTGTTTATGCATGGATTCTACAATGTGCTCAATAAAGTTATATTTGATAGGTTGAGGTAGAAAAACATAATGGATATTATATACTATTTCAAGGAGGCTTGCACCCACTTCCTAATTTCTATCTAGTCAGAGGAAAAATGCTAGCATGGAAATAGTATCATGAACCCATGATTTAAAAATATCAAAATCATAAGGAGGCTTAGGATTAACTTTCAATTTGTTTCTATCTTGAACTATTTTTTTTAGGAAATTATTTGCATCCCTTTCATCTACTGCTTCATAATCACTAGCAAGATTTTCTAGGTCAATGTGGATGTTCCAAATTCTTCAATTGTAAACCCCAACACTTTTCCAAATTATTTTTCATTAATGGATAACAATTTTTCTTTGCTATTTTTATTAACAATCACTCTTTTTTTTATCATCATCTAATTGTGGGTGCATACCATAATAAATTTTGGGCAAGGGAAAACCTCATGTAACATCATGCACCCTAATTCAATTACCCATAGTGCACTGAAACTATTATTTTGCATTTGGTTTGTAGCCTTATTCTCAGATAAAATATAAGTTCTGAGGTAATCCTACCATAGATTTTAGGATCATAAATATCATGGTATTGATCACTAAAACCTTGGGTTTTAAGCAATCCAACATAATGTATTTTTTTATTTGATTTTTTTCTACCTTTCCCAACAACTTTGTTTGGTCTGCTAGTGGTGGTAGACATGCTTGTACAATGTGAAACTATGAATTCCCTCCTAGTCCTCCTTAATTTTTCTTAAGTCTCTCAACGCTAAACCCAAACTTCAAAGTTTGACAAAATAAGATTTTAAGAAATGATGAAACATAGCTGTAGGAATTTTGTCTTTCACTTACCCAGATTTTGATTCTTGAAAACATTAATACTAAAAAGCATGGATTGGATTTGTTAGAACCCATAATCTCCCTGGTTCACTTCAATGAGCAATCTGAAATCTCCATGTGTGTTGACTCTCTCACTTAAAAATAAAGTCACGTAGTAATAAAAAGTTCACTTTTTTTTTTTAATATTAAAGTGAATGAAATGTCAACATGTTTCCTCTAGACTACAAAGCTAGTACATTACATTTTTCGTAATGACACTTAGAAATAAATTCTCAACTACTAATCTTTGTAAACCTAGTGGTTATAGGGTGATTTTGAAGGTTTGAGTTCACAAGCCTAGCGCTCTATGCATTTCATTCCAAAATGCAACTACAACCATCCATCAAATGTTCATCGAATGGTTGAGTAATTTATAATATAAAAAATAAGCATGTGTTTTAAAGTTGTTTTAAACTTTAGTGGCGCTATGATACACAATCCTAATGGAGTCATTAAGATGAGCCTACATGTCCATTTCATAGTTCTACGAGTCACATATAGATCTACTTGAAGCATCCTACAGACTCATGAAATCCCTTTAAAAGAAAGACATTGATTGACATCAAGGCCAAGGGGTCAGCAACTTAACATTGCAAAGGAATTAATAAAATGATGGTATTGGTGTAGTGTAGAAAAATGTAGCCCTTTACATTTTCACACTTAATTTAGGAATAATTAATGTTAAATTGAGCCTAATGTTGCCTTGATCTAGTGTTGTAATGTGTTTTACTCATTCACAGCAAGTCTAGGGCCTTTTAAACTAAATGAACCTAATTGTGCCTTATTTAGGGTCTTGTAAAATGTATCCTAACACTTTCACACTAATCTAGGGCTCTATTAATTACTTGGGCTTATTTATGCCTTAATTGGTCCTATTTTCTATCTACAAGCCTTATTAAATGTATTTTTTTGAGGATAATCCCGACACTTATCAAATAACCAATCAAAATTCAGTGTTTTAGGTCATGTGTTCTAGATCTGGTGATCTAGGACTCATACACCACCTTTGGCATATGAGTCCCACCTAGGTCTTGGGACCTGATTTTGAATTTCACATTAAACAAAACCTACCTTGGAGTTTGTGTCCTAGTTTTGAGCCACTGGGACTCATACACCACCTTGGGCATATGAGTACCACTTAATTACGACCCATCTTGAATTCAATTCTTGGAAGGATTTTATCTTCCTAGATCTAATGTCAACTTGCAGTGTTATAATTTTGAGAAATTTGGCATAAATAAGTATAAATACAAGGTTATTTCATCATTTCAACACCTAAGCTATCTTAGAATTTCATAAGAAAACAAGAGAACTTTCACAAGACTTCACAAGAGCGCCCTAGAGTATTCAAGAGTGTTTTTAAGGCATTGAAGGGTAGATTTATTCATCATTTGTTGTAACAATTCAAGATCCATCATCATGTCAAAGGTACAATGCATCAAGCATGTTGTTGAGCTAGTGTTGTGATGTAGTATTCAAGATCCAAGTTAAGCATTGTTCCACACCCAATTCAAGATCAAAATCTACATTCTTCACGACCACTTCATGTTAGATTGTAGATTTACATTTCAAGACATCATTCAAGGTATCATTGTTCATGTTTCATGTTTCATTGTTTCATCATAAGGTTTAATTACCTAAACAGGTTTTGACCAAGGAAAACCCCTATTTTCTAACAATCAATAAGTTTTTTTCTCTCTCTATGTGTGTGATTGTAGATCTAGGTGTTTTAGAGCTTGAAGATCATTTGAAGAAAAAGTTGCAAGATTGAGGAAAGTTGTCAAGTGGTCACAAAGTTGTTGTCTTCATAGAAAGTCACCTACAGGTCCTAATTCAGAGTTTCAGACCCAATAACAAAGCTTGGAAGGAAGAGTAGAGATAGGAGAACATATTCAGATCTTAACCTTCTAAAAAAGTAGAATGAGACTAATATTCCACTTGTGGCATGTGATTCCTAGTACAATTCTTTTCCTAGATTTTAGAAGTTCTAGACCAATCACTAAGTGACTCTAGTTTCTGCACAAAAACCCCAGTCTAGGACTAAATTTCCTAGACTGGTGTATGAGTCCTAGTGAGCATTAAAATTCAAAATTTTAGGGTTTTGGAGCTTGTTTTGATCACATCTTTCTTCCATGTACCCCTCTTCTCATTCTCAAAATTTTATTCTATATTTCAGTTTCATTCTCTATGTCATATTATTAGGTTTTGCATATCGTTTGCATGTTACTTGTCTTTCCAAGCCATTTCTTGGTGGTGAACCCTATTTTACTCTTTAATCACACCCTATTACACCTTGTTGCAATTATCTTTCCTTCATTTTCATCCCTAGATTGAGATATCTAAGGTTTCCTTGAATGAACTAGAGTGAAATAGGTCCTAAATCCCCCTTTCGTTCTATCTCTCAAAATATAGAGCACTATTTTTCTACATTTCATTTTGGTGAACTTGAACTTTGGACACCTTATTTCTGATTTGGATTGCATCATATTCCTAGATCTAGCTTACATTAACTTTGCATTAGGTCTTGCATTAGTTAATTTGTATTTAGGGCTTCTAAATCTTGCATTAGTGAAAGTGCATATAGGTTGCATTTTTGCATCTTAGATCATTCAATTTCACTAAAATTTTGCAATTACAAATAGTAAAGTCAACATACAAACTAGAAAACTTAACATTTACCAAGAATTTGCTGAATTTGGTGCAAAAACTAATTCGGGAATCATTCGCCCATCTAGGCGATTTAGTCCTTGTACAGGTTGTTTTTCCTACTTTCTAGGAATTATGTGTTGTGTATTTTTCAACATTTGAACCCTTCAAAAACCATAGCTAGGACTCATACACCCCTTTTGGTCCTAGAATAGACCTAAAACTACCTTTTACAACATTAAAAACATCATTTATGTGTTTTTGTTTACTGTTGTTAGCTATCTATTTCAGTTTCTTAATATTTCATTTCATTGGATCTAGCTTAATTTGCTTCATTGATTGCATAGATTAAATTCAAAATGGAATTTAAAACACTTCATTTTAAGATTCTTACATAACATAATCAATCATTTATCATGTTCTAAATTTGAAAATTGCATCATC
Source organism: Sequoia sempervirens (assembly GCA_007258455.2). Classification (NCBI taxonomy): domain Eukaryota; kingdom Viridiplantae; phylum Streptophyta; class Pinopsida; order Cupressales; family Cupressaceae; genus Sequoia; species Sequoia sempervirens. The sequence goes on along the minus strand of VDFB02080928.1, from coordinate 219,131 downwards.
CCTTTTCATGTTTGCTCTATTATTGTTGCATTTCAAATTTATAAGAAAATTATTACATCATGTTTTCATTACAAAAATATATGGTTATCATATTTCATGTTCAATTTTAAGATCTTTTTGAGTATTGTAAGAAGTTTTTTTTTATGTGCATATGAATATGAAGTCCTCTCCCCTCTCTTTTTGTTCTACATTTATCCCTCTCCTAATATCCCTCCTATGAGTGAGATTAGTCTAGTGAAAGAGAATACAACCTTGGGTAATCATAACAATCATATTCATTTTTCTCCTAATATCTCTCCTAGTTGTAAAGAATACATTTTGGTGTTAGAAGAACCAATCAATGAGAGTTTTGAGAACCCTAGTTGTTTCTCTCCTCCTACCTCTCTTATTGGGCAAGACATTGATGAACAAGAGGACACATCAATAGGTAATCATGATGATCACATAACACAACAAGATACCATTAAAACATATCTAAATACCACTTCAACTAGTCTACATTCATCCACCAACATCTTCCCTACTTGTGAAAATATTCTAGTGAAAGAGGATATAATTGTAAACAAGGATGATATGTTGGTGTTAGATGATCAAATATTTAAGACCTATGGAAATCCTCTTTATGTGTAACGCCCGCCGTGCAAACCCTAGAGAATGCACACAATACAAATATATATATATATTTTTAAATAATTAAATTAAACATGTAATAACATTTAACCGTAATCACATAGCATAATACATAGCATTAACACACTTAGTTCTCTGGGGCACACGAGGTTACATCACAATAACTAAACAGAAATAAAGATAAAGATTACAACATAACCATTTATTTTACAATAACCATGAATAAGGATACATCCAATAACCACGATGCGAGAATAATAAACATCACATAATACAACCATAATAAATCTCTTATTAAAGATACAAATTATCCTAACTATTACATCATCGTTTTAATGTTACATTACAATCTCTTGATAAATGAATTACATTGAATTTCCCAACATGTGGGATGATACAAGTACAATGAAATATGAGATACAAAGTAAACACTGGTACAACTCCAATTGTGGAAATGCTAAGAAGCCAGGATGCTGATGGGGAACCCAATGGGTGCAGAGCAAGTTCCACCCAACCATGTGAATTACAAGTAACTCACCCCCCATGCTCAGAGGTGATGAGGAAGAGAACCCGACCATGAATTCCAAACCGACTCAACAACCACATAGTACAAAACAAGTACAACTCAAGGCATACAATAAACAACCATCAACAATTACAAAATCACATAACAAGTTAAAACTATGAAACTCATCACAATTAAACAAAGTATCACCAATTATACAAGTAACTAAATAGCAATCATAACCAAATTCACAAGAATCATAAACAACATAAAGATTACAATATCCAGAGGCGACAAGAAACAAGAACAAGGGTGTCCAATGGAGAGTGTCATCGCATAGCTCTCATGGGATCCCCTGGCACTTCCTCCAACTGAGGCACCGACACCCATCTATGGATCCCCTAGCCCTTCCTCCTACTTGAGGTGCTGGCACCATAGGGTAGCTCCTACGAAGTCGATAACCTCTCATGAAGACGAGATTACGACTTTTCCGACCATGGCCTCCTTAGTCTATCATTAGTCTATGATAGCCCTAATGCATAGACGAGGAATTCCAATGTTTATTATCTTGTGTGTTTTACTACCCATCCCCCTAAATTCTATTTTTAGGTTATCACTTGTTTAACTACTCTTACGTGGGTTCCCCTAAGCTCTTCCTCCTTCCGAGGCGCCAGCGCCCACGAAGAGCCACTCTCCCTATGACCCTTAACATAAATAAAAAACTAGGCAAGGGTTGAACTATAACATATAAAGCATAAAACTCAAAACAAGAACATGTGAGGCATTAACCCTCTCGTGATAACTCATAACCAAAAGTCTTAACAACACCGTTCAACCCTTCCAAGCACAAAACCAATAAGTTTCAATTCAAAGAGTATAACCAAGATAGGGATAACATTAAAATTAAACATGCCTCTAAAAAGCAACAAGATTCACAATACTAAAATTTGGCTCACAAAAACATCAGGAATCCCTCATTTAAGAAACGAGATCCACAACAACAAACAAATGACTCAATTCAAACCCACTGTATTTTATAGTTTGAGAACACGTTTACTACAATTGTCCAAGAAATTTCTATTTTCCCCCAATCAATCTTTTAAAAAAACAGTTCAATAATAATTTCTACAACTTAACTAAATTTGTTTCCTTTCATTACACAAAGGTACCATTTCCATAATTACCCAATCGAACAAAATCAATAAATATATATATGAAACTATATTTATTTATTTTATTCTATATTTTGTTTATCTTATTTTATTTTAGCCACATTATAATATATTTAATTTTAAAAAAAAAACAAATTAATATATATATATATTATATATATATAATTTAATTTATAAAAAAAAATAATAATAAATAAAACATAAAAAAAACAAAATCTACAAATTAAAGCGAACTACTGTTCACTGCTGCTACGACGGCATTGCAGCCCATACGGGCTGCTGTACGTAGCAGTCCTACGGACTGCTATGCACAGCAGTCCATATGGATTGCTGCGGCCAATCGGTAGCCACAAGGGGAGAGGGGCAGGTACGACCAGCCATCCCCCCCCTTGACCCATGACAAAAAACTTTTAAATAAAAAATTTTGTTTAAACTTTTTCTTTTAATTTTGATTCATAAATTTTTATTATTCATTTCGATTTTACAGTCGAAACACGAAAATCATAAATTTAAATTCAATGATATATATCTAATAAATATATATATATATATTATATATATATATTTATATTTATATATTTAATTAAAAATAGTTACACAAACACAGAGAACACAATTTTTTGTGTAAAAACTGAATAGCATATATTTACAATATATATATATATATTGATTATCAAAATAATATTTCAAAACCATTACAATAAAAAGATTGATCCTTTTCCCACAGTAAATAATAGAGAGAAATTGGGCATTTTCAACGGAATTCGACTGTGTTTCTTTTCAGTTTGTTTACAAAACATGATTTCCAATTTCAAAAAGAATCTTCCTTTCAAAGAAGGCTTATTTGTTTATTCATTTTCTTATCTCAAAAAAATAATTTTAATCTAATGCACAAAAAGATTTTCTTTTACAAACAAAGATTGATTTTAAAACACATCTTTATTCCTTTTACAGATTTAAAACAATTAAGAGAAAAGAGTGGAACCTGGGGTCATGCGCTCTCGAGAATCTGATGAAGTTGATTTCTGACAGCCTCAAAGAGTTCCTTGTTTGTGCTTCAAAATCTCTACAGAATCTCGTGCTTGAACTCGAACCAATTCTCTATTCAGAAAACTTCTCCAAAGCAACACCAGTAACAGATTCCAAGTCCCTTTTTAGAACTCTCCTCCAAATTATAGCATAAGATTCAAAAATACATAACCAAAGACTTGTGCAACTTTTGTATCACTAATCCTCTGTGTGTGTGAAAACTCGCAAAATTCCTCATTAAAATAAAAGATATTGTCCATTTCTTCCAACAAAAACTCTAAAAATAAAAAATAAAAGAAAATAATTCTTTAAAAGCAAGCTTTTAATCATATATGTATTCTTATTCGTTTTCACAAATTTTTCATTCTTTTATTTGTTTTATTGTTTTAATTTCTATTTTTACCACTTTACTTGCACCTCACATTATCTATTTAATTTAAATAATTTATTCTAATAATTATCCTCAACAAGATAATTAATTAAAATAAATAATACACAATTTAATATTTTAATTATCATTTAATAAAACACATGACCTTATAAAATTAAATAAAAAATTTAAGTATTTAAATGCAAATAAATCTAACATTAAAATAAACAATTATTTCCATCATTTAATTAAATTAATTCACAACTTATAAAATATCAACATCAATTAAATACGACAAAACACAAACATGACCCACAACGAACGACAACGACAAGAAAGCACAAAACCAATCAAACAAGACGGTCTGACATCATGGGACGGGATGACTTCATCGTCACCTCTGTTTCAACATTTAACCGTTGGGCTATTGGTGCTCGCCCTGTCCTGCCGAAGCAGGTGGAATCGAGACTTGTACCTGCAAATCCTCCATACAAACGAAGTTGTGTACATGTGCATATATATATAACATCAAAGCATTAATTCAAAGCGCTGTATTGTGAGAAGGAATCGCAGCGTAACAGAGTACTCGCAACCGAGTGATGCTACACTTTCCTTCATCACATCTATCCTAACAATTATAATCTAACTAATAAAATGGCATTTCCAAACTAACAATTCATCTCATGACATAATTCTTTAAATCATTGCATCATAATATAATTCTGAAAATGAACTAACATCACCAACCACAATGTCATATGAAATAATCATGTCCACTAAAGGAATAACAACATCATCAAACATCTAACCAACCAAATCAAACAATAATAGTATCATCATAGTATCAACCAAAGCATAGAAAATAATAAGTCTAAACAGTATGAGGGGTATTACATTATGTTTCTTCCCCTACCTATCCTATTTTGGAAGACATTATGGGACAAAGGAATGAAATTATTGACAATCATGACAATCACATTTGTTCTTCTCCTAGTATCTCTCCTAGTTGTGAAGAAGATACTTTGATGTTAGAAAATCCAATCAATGAAAGTCATGAAAATATTAGTTGTCCCTCTTCCCTAGAAAAAATATTATTGAACAAGAGAATGCCATCATTGATAGAAAAGAAAATTCAACCATTGATAACTCCCTTACTTATGATGAAGTCATTTTAGAAGAACCAACCTTTGAATGTCTTGAACATATAGTTTGTAGTTCTCCTAAAAAATCTCCTCCTTGGGAGGTTATCATTATGCAAGAAAATGACAACATTAACAATAGTAATTTGGCTTCCTTAGGTGATGGTGAAAAGATGACACTAGATTCCCCTTCATTAGAAAGGAATTGAAAACCAAAACGATTGAGGTTATGAATGCATAAGAGTACCATATGTGACATCCTAAGAATCCTCTAATTCTTTACCCACCCTCACAATGACCACAAACTCAAAACAAACCTGAACTTATCCTTTACCCACAACAAACTCAAAACAAACATGTCCTCATCCTCGAACCACCTAATAATAATATGTCGAAGCAATCGAGTTACAGTACCGTTGCTCATAAATATAACACTAGAAACAATCCACAACCAATACAAACACCTTTAACATCCCTCCCATTTCCTACCCCTTTCTTGCCTGGTCCTCCTTTTTTGCCTCAACATAATGAAAAAGAGTACAATCTTGTTGAACAACTAAAGAATAATCCTGCTAAGATATCCTTATGAGACCTTATTCACACCTCCCCTCAATATCATAACATCATTCAAAGTGATTTACAAAAGTTCCTACCCCTCCTAATGCTTAACCAAATGACATTGCAACCATGATTTAATGAATGAATGATGGCATTGTTTTCCACCAAAGTGAGCTCTCTCCCTTGGAAGTGCAGAAACAAAAGGATGCTTTCATGGTAATAGTTCAATACAAAGGAACAGGCATAAAGTGGACCCTTTTCGACAATGGCTTCACTCTTAATGTGTGTAGAGTAAATATTTTGAATAGGCTTGGTGTGGATAAATAAAAAATTCAACCTACCTCTTTATCTATTAGTGGGTTTGATAACGTAGGAAAACAACCACTTGGTATGATCACTTTTCCTATTATAGCTAGAAAGGACACATTAGAAATATTGATCCATGTTATGCCTAACGATATTTCATATAATATTCTTTTAGGAAGACCATGGATTCATGCAATGAATGTGGTGCCTTCTACTCTTCATTGTATAATGAAGTATGTCTAAAAAAACAAAGTGTACACACTCAACACCGATCATGACCCTTATAGTGTTTTACAACTTGAAAAAGACAAGGAGAATCCTTTTAAAACATTGACACCAACTACACAAGTGGAACCTATGCAACAAAGAAATAAAGAAAAACATATTGAGGAAGTCACGAAGCTATTAGAAGATGATTGGGGTTCCTTATATCTCACAACATTCATGGGTGAATACAAGATCATAAACACAGATTTTGAAAAGGGAAAAGAAAAATAGATAATGTCAACAAATTTTTTTAACAACCCTTCAAAAGCATCCACCTCAAACACTTTATAAGAAGAAGCAAATTATACAACAAACTTTGATGAAATTGACTATGAACAACCACTGAATCCAAAATAAATGAAAATTCTTTATGGAAAAGGTTATGAACCCATGAAACAACTTGGATATAGTGGAAAAGGATGTGGTGCTAGAGAACAAGGTATATATGTTCCTATAGATCCTAACATGCAAGGAATGACTAATGGTCTTAGTTATTTTACCTCAAAAGAAACAAGCAAGCCTTCACTTAATATCAACACTCTTACAAAAGATCCTTCTATTCCAAATTTAGCATTAGTGCATCCTGAACTAATAGACACTAGTGTTCTTGGTTATTTTCCATTGAAAGAAACAAAAGAAACAAACAAATCCTCGCTTAATATCAATGTCATCATGTAAAACACTAACAATTGGAATTCGTTAGATTTTACACCTTCCTTTAAGGAAGAGTATAAATTATCACAACCTAAAGTCTTGTGTAAGTATGACATCATGTACTAAGTAAGAGATATCTTTGTTGTAAAATAAAGGAACACCTTTTACTATTGATCAAGAGAGTATCTTGTCGAGACTCCAAGATCATTTGATATCCCTCCCTCCATGAATAGGAAATAAATTTCAATACAAGAATTTATTTTGTGCATATCATAGAGTTCATGGACATTATACTAATGAATGTGTGGTGTTGAAAAATGTCATCATATACATTTTCACACTTAATTTGGGAATAATTACTGATAAATTATACTTAATGTGACCTTGATCTAGTGTTGTGAGGTGTTTTACACATCCACATTAGGTTTAGGGCCTATTTAACCTAAATAAACTTAACTCTCCCCTAATTTAATGTTGTAAAATGTATTTATTCACACCTTTGCATTAAATTTAGGAGGCTTGTAAACTAAGATGGACCTAATCCAATGTTGTAATGTGTTGTACACATTCACATGGGATTTTGGGCCTTTCTAAGCTAAATAGACCCAATTTGGCCTTAATTTAATGTTGTAAAGTATATTTATTTACACTTTCACATTGTATTTTGGGCCCTATTGCATTTATGACCTTTATATCATCATTAATAGGAACCTATGACCCCATATTATGCATCCAAAGGCATATTTTAATAAAAAACTTGACAATATCAACAAATAAGCTTAATTTACACACTCCCCAACACTTTAGCAATCAAAATAGGCCTTGTGGGACCCATTCACCACTTTGGGAAAATGAGTCCCATCTAGATGGGATCCATTCACCCAGCTTGGTGAATGAGTTCCATTTGGCCTATTTTCAAGGTTTTGAGCGGGAAAAATTGGGTTTTAAGTTCAAATTTTGTGTATGTCAGCCTTTGGGATTTAATACACGAGATATTAGGTGGATTTCCTATATAAATTAGTTCTCAAATCATTATTTAAATAAGAATTCATGATATCAAGTCAAGCAAGAAAGAGTTAAGAATTCCAAGACTTCACGAGATCATCTAGAGAGCATTCAAGATCATTTTTAAGGAATTCAAGAGTATAATTCTTCATCAATTGTTGTAGCAATTCAAGATCCATCATCATGTCAAGCATATCAAGCATAAAGCATGTTATTGAGCTAGTGTTGTGATGTAGCATTGAAGATCCAAGATCAAGCATTGTTCTACACATATTGTCAAATCAAGATCTACATCCTTCATGGTCATTTCATGTTGAGTTACAGACCTATAAGACATCATTTACAAGATATCATTTAAGGTATCATTGTCCATGGTTCATGTCCTTTGTTTCATGTTTCATGCCTTCATTTCATTGTCTCATCATTTGGTTTAATTACCTACAAGGGGTTTGACCAAGGCAAACCCCTATTCCCTAACAATCAACTCTCTCTCTCATTGTGTAATTATAGATCTAGGTGTCTTGGAGCATGAAGGATCATTGAGGACTAGATTAAAATCTTAGAGAAAGTTGTTGGAATTGTTTCCTCATTTGCAAGGTTGTAATCTTCACTAAAAGATCACCTACAGCCCCGAAATCAGAGTTTCAAATCTATAAACAAAGAGGAACATAAAGAGCAGACATTGAAAACTAGATTTATAGTTTGAAATTCCAAAAAACCCTAACTAGAATCATTCACCCAAATTGGCGAATGAGTCCCAATTTTGGTCAATTTTGAGAATTTTACAGTTTTAGATACCCTTCTACTAGAAACACTATCTTGTACAGAAACCCTAATCTAGGACTGATTTTCCTAGAATGTTAAATGAGTCCTAGTAGGCCTAAATTCTAGGTTATTTAGTGTTTCTAGTCTCCATTCAAGTCTCTACAAGTTTTTAGGTGCACACTTCTAATTTTACAACTTTCTGTTCTAATTTATTTGCATTTATAGTTCATTTAGTGAAGTTTCTTGCATCATTGAGTTTAATCATTAGATCTTGCATTTCATACATTTTTCCAAGTTCTTATTTGGTGGTGAACCCCTCATTAGTTTATAGTTATCCTCTAGGACATCCCTATTGCAAGATCTCTTTCTCCTTTAAATTGAGATCTCTAGGGTTTGTTCTTTAACGAGAGAGAGTGAAGATTGTCATTCTAGGTCCTAAACCCTAGAAAAGAATACAAATTTTCACCTTTCAAAATGTAAGGCTTTGGGTAAGAAAATTCAACATCTTAGGGATTGTAGTGCTCTTCCTTGTGTTGAAGCACTTAGTTCCTCTAATTGATACTGATTTTCATGTTGTTCATCAATCATCTTGACTCATCCTTGCCTTTCACTAAGTGGGGGCTAGGGGTTAGGTAGCCGTATCCTCATATGGAACTTGTCATTTTCTCTTTTGGTTAGTTGACTACCTTCCATGTATATTTAAGAGCAAGCTTCAGATGTGGATGAAATGCCTTAAGTTGGCTCACATGTGACATACTAAGTTGTGGGGGAAACCCCTTCCTCTTTCATGACTTAGCTTCATTTAGAAACATATGAAAAAATACATATTTCCAAATAATATTTCATGTCCTTTTAGCATTTATCATTTTCTACTTTAAAGTAATTTCTCACAACATGGTGTTTAGCAATTTCTTTAAAGTGGGGGCATACATTGGCATTATTCTTTTGCATGTTTCATTGTGCAGTCTTCTTACTTCATGTGATGTGTCTTTCACTTTGTGGTGAAATTGGGTGTGATGTCCTTGAAGAGCATGATCTCTCTTATCTTATTATATTCCTCTTAGTGGCTTGACGCAACACACTACATCCCCTAAGTTATGAATCTTCTATTCTTTGATTGGTCCTCTCTTGGAGACATTAGGCATGATATTCCCTAAGTTGATACCTTACATGAAATAAGCAAAAACCCTTTGAACATACCTTACATTTACAATAACCGTTATATGGTCACCTTGCATAACACACTTTGCTTGTCTATGGAGCCACCCAATTTATTCATGGGTGTTAACATACGAAGTTTTTCTTTCCTTGTGAATCTTGTTGCTCGTGTTGTGTGGTGCCTTACCAAAGTTATCAAGAGGTATAGATTTGGTATGGTTGTATGTATAGGAGCTGAACTTAGGCATGAATTTCCCAAAGCCACTTATGTGTGCGAGTGCATACCAGCCACGTGTGTATGTGTCTCACGTTTTTGGATACTCACCTAGTGGACAACCTAAAGTTTCATTGCCTCAAAGTGAGCATGCGTTTTGCACCCCTTTTGGATACTCACCTAGAAAATAGCCCAAAGTTTTGTTGCCTCAGAGTGAGGATTCATTTAAAAAAACAATCTTAGATTTGATCCACAACGTGTTGGAAAAATGGTCAAAGCTTGATCTACCTTTTCTATCTTTTTCTTTCCTATTTATGCCTTTAACATTGCATGTTTGTGTATCTTTATGTTGCATATCATACACCCTGTGTGTGTCCTTTTGTGCTTATGTTGATTTGACACAGGATCTTGGATCCTAGAGGCTTGGTCACCTCCTTTAATCTTTTTCATCCTATTCCATCCACATTGGTACACTCAAACCCCTCTTGAATGTCTACTTTAATGTGAGTTTGAAGAAAGTTCCTCCTCTCACTAAAGTGGCCACTAAATGTAGTGTAGAAAAATGTATCCCTTTACATTTTAACACTTAATTTTGGAATAATTAATGTTAAATTAAGCCTAATGTTTCCTTGATCTAGTGTTGTAATGTGTTTTACATATTCACATTAAGTCTAGGGCCCTTTTAAACTAAATGAACATAATTGTACCTTATTTAGGGTGTTGTAAAGTGTATCCTAACACTTTCACAGTAATCTAGGGCTATATTAATTAATTGGGCTTATTTATGCCTTAATTGGTCCTATTTTGCATCTAGAAGCCTTATTAAATGCATTTTTCTAAGGATAATCTTGACACTTATCAAATAACCACTCATAATTTAGTGTTTTAGGTCATGTGTTCTAGATCTAGTGATATGGGACTCATATGCCACCTTGGGCATATGAGTCCCACCTAGTTCTTGGGACCTGATTTTGAATTTCACATTAAACATGACCTATCTTGGAGTTTGTATCCCAGTTTTGAGCCGCTGGGAACCATACACCACTTTGGGTGTATGAGTCCACCTCTAATCAGGACCTATTTTTAATTCAATTATTGGCTGGATTTTATCTTCCTAGATTTGATTTTGGCTTGTAGTGTTATAATTTTCAGAAATTTTGTATAAATAAGTATAAATATAAGTTTATTTCATCATTTCAACACCTAAGCTATCCTAGAATTTCATAAGCAATCAAGATAACTTTCACAAGACTTCACAAGAGAATCCTAGAGTATTCAAGAGCATTTCTAAGGCATTCATGGGAAGATTTCTTCATCATTTGTTACATAAATTCAATATCCATCATCATCTCAAAGGCACAATGCATCAAGCATGTTGTTGAGCTAGTGTTGTGATGTAGTATTCAAGATCCAAGTTAAGCATTGTTCCACACCTAATTCAAGATCAAGATCTACATTATTGATGATCGCTTCATGTTTGATTGTAGATTTACATTTCAAGACATTATTCAAGGTATTATTATGCATGTTTCATGTTTCATCATAAGGTTTAATTACCTAAATAGGGTTTGACCAAGGCAAACCTCTATTCTCTAACAATCAACAAGTTTTCTCTCTCTCTACATGTGTGATTGCAGATCTAGGTGTTGTAGAGCTTGAGGATCCTTTGAAGACAAAGTTTTAAGATTGAGGAAAGTTTTCAAGTGGTCACAAAGTTGCTATCCTCACAGAAAGTCAACTACAGGTCCTAATTCAAAGTTTCAGACCCGAAAACAAAGCTTGTAGGGAGGAGCATAAATAGGAGAACAGATTCAGATTATGACCTTTCAAAAAAGAAAAATGAGACTGATATGCCACTTGTGGCGTATGAGTCCTAGTACAGTGCTTTTTCCATATTTCAAAAGTTTCAATGAATCACTGAAAGATTCCAGTTTCTGCACAGAAACCCTAGTCTAGGACTAAATCACCCAGACTGGTGTATGAGTCCCAGTGAGAATTAAAAGTTAAAATTTCAAGGTTTTAGAGCTTTTTTTGATCACATCTTTCTTCCACATACTCCTCTACTCATTCTTAGTTTGTTATTTTGTATTTCAGTTTCTATGTCATATCATTAGGTTTTACATATCATTTGCATGTCACTTGTCTTTCCAAACCCTTGCTTGGTGCTGAACCCCCTTTTAGTCTTTAATCACACCCTGGTACACCTTATTGCAGATCTCTTTCCTTCATTTCCATCCCTAGATTGAGATATCTAAGGTTTCCTTGAATGAACTAGAGTGAAATAGGTCCTAAACCCCCTTGTTCCATCTCCCAAAAGGTGGAATCCTATTTCCTAGTGTTCAACTGGGAATCGGGGGAGCAGGTCAATGACATATTAGAAATCAATAACATTTTGGTAAACCCTAGCAAGAGTGACAAGTTTTATTGTTTAAATAGTGTTTTTTGTCAATTTTATGGCAAATTTCTTTTTTCATTTCTATTGCTTTATGTTTTAAATTTGCATGCAATTATTTCATAAATAGATAATAATTAATCTCTTAAAGGAAAAAAAAATCAATTTTTCTATGTTTATTAAATATTTCATTCCATTATTTTCTTCCATTTACATTACTCATATAATTTGAATAGACACTGTAAACAAAAAATAATTATTTATTGTAAATGAATACCAAAGAATAACTCAAACATTTATTTTATTACCACTGAATTACAATGTTGCATTATTACATAGCTTTTTAAAGATGAGTAAAGCATGCAAGTTCTTCTTTTGTATAAATGACACATGTCACTTTACATCAAACACAATTGATTACAAGCTGCTACTGGTGACCATGGAAGAGCATTTCTTATACCATATTCTCAAACCATGAGGCTTGTTGGCCATGGTTTGGATCCTGGGATCTCAAATATGCTTTTGCATTTATAATATGCTCAATTTGATGCACTAGAACAACCCAAAATGATGCAATTGATTCCAAGATGGTAGTTGCAAATATGGGATCCAACCCATATTACCAAATAAATGACTTTGAGAATCCATAGGGATTTCCTACCATGTTGGGGAAATGGGAGTTGTGAAGATATAAAATGTGCCTATCCTATTTAAGAACCAGTTTCACACAAAAGATAAGGGGTATTAAATCTGCTCCCACCTTCTACGTGTTGCTTCCATGTATCAAGATAGCACATAATGAGTCTGAAAGTCCATAGTTCCTCTTTGAGGGCCTCTGTCAAAATGGAGTATGAGAAGTCGTTGGATTTGAATGCAAACAAGATTAAAATACTTATGTGGTAATACTCTCTGTGATAACACTTATCTCCATCAAAGCTCCCCATCTTGGTTCAAAACCTATCTTAGAAGTCAGGTGAACCAAATTAACTTCTTTCTAATTCCACCCATTGTAAACTTGAAGGAAATTAGTCTTTTCCTCTATATCTAAATAACTGGTGGCAGGAGAATTTAGAGTATCCCCAATAATATCACATCATCTTTTTCCTTATTAACCTCATAAAATGAAAACCCTTATGAAAAAGTAGAATATTGCACTCAATAGTAAAGCCTTTAGCCTTATACGAATGATTTTAGTTGTGTTCACTATCCCTATTTATGGACCAGTGGCCACCACTACCATCTCGATCCCTATTTACTTGTGAGTCGTGTGAGGCATAATCACCCAAACCAAGTAACAAAATTAATCATGTAACTTAAGTCTTATATAAATAAAATGTTTATTTTGATTGATGTTTGGCTATATGCACACAGTACCTCAAGCTACAAGCTATCAAAATCACCACTCAAATGATATAAAATCATTACAAATCTTATTTCAATTGATCACTGGATTAATGACATCATCATCTATAATACATCGTGTAGTTTTCAATATCAAGCTATCCAATCACTTGCTTTGGATGTACATATGGTATTAATTTGTGGTGCCGCAACTACGCTTTCTTCAAATAAAGACAATTTGGCGAATATGTGGAAATTGATAAAAAGATGGAAATCGATAAAAGGAAAGCATGTGCCACATGCCATACTTTCTACCATTTTAAGTATCAAGTTATCAAATCAAACATTTCTCTCACTTCAGATTAGAAGAGCAACTAAAATTTGAATCTTTTAAAGATTTCCCAAGTACTTTTATGACATTAATCTGTAGTACCACAACCACATTTTCTTCAATGAAATACTATTTGGCAGATATGTGGAAATCAATAAAAAGATTGAGAATTAAATGAATGGTAGAGTAATTCGAGGCATTGAAAAGAGAGAATTAAATGGCTTGTTTTAGCTTAATCAAATTATCAATGTCCACTAATAAGTCACAATAAATTTCACTCACTTATGATTAGAACTATATGTTGAACTTTCAAGAATCATACAAAAAATATAAATATCTTTTTAGAATTAAAAGCCACATTTTTAAATTGAACAAAGAAAAAAGGATTTACTAAAATTGATCCACGAAAAGTATTTTAATTTAAGTATCCATGAAGTACATGGCTATCCTAGCCAAAAATCCACTAGCCATGACAAAAAAAAAGAGTCATAAAATACATATTACAAGAGTTGTACAATAAAATAAAGACACAATTCATTACTAAAATTTTTTGCAACAATAGTAGAGGCCCTCAATAGGGTGTTTGAGTAGGATGTGAATCAAATTGAACAAAGTAACAGTAGAGAAGAAAAGGGAATCACCCAAATCCTTCCTCCAAAACTTTAGACTTTGCAATGATTCATTGGTCATATAACATACAAGACCACACCTCATATTAACCACGAAAATATTTTGCACTATAGAAGTAGCTAGTTCAAGTTTGGGGAAGATTCCAACAACAAGATTTAACCCAATTTCAAAATTGTAAAGCTCAAGTGCTAACTCCAATGAAGAAAGAGAGTAAATGAAAGGCTACAAATAACATATTTCCAGTGTCTTCACCAAATCTTTATCTAATAAAATATCCATGCAATTGGACAATAAAGCAGAAGCTACCTCAGAAAATAGAGTGTGGGGGTTGTTTTGAATCCATTCTCTACCCACAATTATTCTTATAGCCTCCTCAACTTGCACACATGAAATAGAAAAAAACCATACTCAACTTTTGTCTATCATAGGCATCATTGCTTCTATTCTCCCAAAAATATTGGGGTAGTATGATGTTCCATGAAGACTCCATAATATCATAGATAAATTAAGAATAGAGAAGAAAGAAATCAAAGCCAAATATATTATATATGATATGAAGAACATCAAGTTGGTGAAGTATATATAGAATGAAGACAATGACATCAAATACTCAACAATTGAATATTTAATTCACCACTTGATGTGACAATATTATTTTGAGAAAATGAGTCTTGAATTTAAGTGATTTAATAAATAATAAAATGTCAACCATTGATATTTTAAAATCTAATGAATCTAACATTATTCTAGAGGTTTGAATTCACAAGTCTAGTGCTTCGGACATTTACTTTTGGAATGCAACTACAGTCATCCATCTTGTGATAATGTTGATCTTTGATGAACTTAGCACTAACCATTTATTCCTTTTAAAACATTAACCACAAGCTGAAGCTTGGTCCCACCTAGGACATATGTCACAATCCTGCACTACTGTAGAAAACTATGACATCACCTTCTTAGCAGTGTGGCGCATGGGAGCCGCCTGATTGTTAATCGCCAATCTCAACCGTTGATTTTTGTGAGCAAATATTTGTCACCTAACTTAGGAGATATTAAAGTATTTGATACTCCACAGAACTGGTAATCACCTAGGTTGAGGGGATGCTCACCACGATGAATCCAAAGGCTTGAATCATAACTTAATATACCTTCAATTGTTGGTAGCTAGTCAACGATAAAATATTATTTTGAGTGTCATGACTTTAAGTTATTTAATAAGTAATAAAATGTCAACCATTGATTTTTGGAAATCTAACGGTTCTAGTGTTATTTCAGAGGTTTGAATTCACAAGTCTAGTGCTTTAAACATTTACTTCCAGAATGCAACTACAACCATCCATCCAAAATTCATTGAACGGTTGTGGGTTATATTAATTTGCACTGACATCTGGCTTCAGACATAACAAATATGTTGATACATGTCCCCATTTTGAACACTTTATGAATTAATTTGGATCTGTGGAAAAATTTTCCCAGAATAGAACAATATGTAGCATTTGATATTTTTGCCACCCACACTATGATTTTTTACTGGCATACCATATTTTTTTGCCAATGAATTTTTTTATTGGTTTGAGATTATGTTTAATTCGCCAATATTTTTTTTATTAATTTGAAAATAGGTTTAATTTGCGAATGGAAATATTTTTTTGGCTTGAAATTTTTTTTTAATTACCAAGAAAAATATTTTATTTGTTTGAGTACAAGTTTAATTCGCCAATAGAAATATGTTGTTGGTTTGAAAACATGTTTAATTTTCCAATGGAAATACTTTATTGGTTTGAAAATAGGTTTTAATCGCCAATGAAAATATTTTATCATTTTTAAAAAAATTGCAATTTGTTAGGATTTTCCACAAACTTCTAGCGATTACAAAAGATTCGCTAATTGAGATTTTGTTTCCCGAAAGAAAAAAAATCCCAAATAAAATTAATATTTTTTTAGGAAGTATACAAGATTCGCCTAGATTTTACACCTTCACCAAGGTGGGGATTCTTAAAGTTATCCCTAGAAGTTATTTCTAAATTATTTGATAAAACGTGTTCACTATCACAACTAATTTATCTTTTCTTAATCTTTCTTTCTTATGATATTCCTTTATGTGCATGTTCTTCTCCATCATTTGATATTTTTACTCACTAAAGCTAGCAACTTGATTTTCAATAGCACTTTCCAAATTATATTTAAATTCTTTCAATACCATTTCTTCTCATACACCACAACATGATCACAAATATAACCTATCAGTTACTCTACTAGAGAAAAATCCTCAAATATCAAATCCACAATCTTCTTCCTAAGATTTTCCATTTTAACTTCACTCTGGAATCATGTCTCTTTCAAACCTTAGTTCTTTTTATCCATACCTTTATTTTTGATATGGTTTCAGTTGTTACTATCCTTTGTTGTAGTAATAAGCTTTCATCTAGCTTTTCAATGGTTTGCGTTTTGGATAGTTATATATCACTCTATTCCAACCTTTCTTTTCACTCATCCTTGAATTTAATGACCTTCTCTTTCCAATTTAGCATGTCATCCCAATTTTTATTGGCCAATTTTATTGTATCTGGAGCATCGTAAATTGTTTCCCTTGACAATTTCACACTATGTTTTTCTCCCCCTTAAATTATTGGACCTAATTAACACCTAATTTCTTAAATTACGCATTCCATGGCCCATTTAAATAATTATCGATGAATTGCAAGCACAAAACAAATGCATTTATCTAATACTTTTCCCCCAACACCTAATTTTTTGGAAAAAGGGTTGGTCCACATACGTCCCAGGGCGAATTAGTCCCCCTATTCCAGCTTACTCCAAATTCAAATATGTCAATGTCATAACTTTATCATTTTTAATTCAACATTCTAATGTCAGTTATCGTTATTCAATTTGTGGGAAATTAGAATAATTGCATATAGATAACTAGTTATTGCATCATTTCAAATTGAATAAGGATCATCTAGAAAACTAAGAGAAATTATTATTGTCAAGAGCAAATCAAGAGCATTCAAGGGAAGATTTATGAATATTATTACAACAATTCAAGATCACATCATGTCAAATCATATGTGATTTTATGTGTGTTTATGTTATCATTGTTTGTGAAGGCTAACCCTTTTCTAGGTCTCCAAGCAATTCAAAAAATTCAAACAAACAAGATCCAATACCTTGAGGAGATTTATATGACTTTTGTCCTTCAAGGAAGCCATTGAAGGGTGGTGAGTTGCGACACCTTTTTTGATTCATCATTCCTTCTTATCCTTTATCCTTTTATCATTGACATAGCCATTATGGAAGTGGAAACACTATTTCATGTATTGTTTTCTTGTATAATTTAATTATTAAATTGAGATAAATAAGTTATTAAGAAAATTAAAAAAATACCTTGTGAGTATAATGTTTGGAAAAATAAATGAATAAAAGAGGCTATATAATTAAACAATTATCATATGTCAATAGTTTTAATATAAATTACATAATTTATTAAACACACACACACACACACACATATAAAATATAGGAAGTATATTATTATTATATATATAAGTATTTTAAATATATAAAAGATTGGCTTTCAATAGTTTTAAAATTAGTATGTAATTAAATGAAATAAATAAAGTAAAGATGAAAATTAAAAGTAAACAAATTAAGTTATTTGAATTAATCATTAAGTTTTTATAAATTTTGTAACTAAAATTTGCATGGCTAGAGAGGTTTTGCATGTGGTAATGTTTGCATGCATGAGAGGAAAGTGCATCAAGATTTTAGCAGTATTTGAAGTTTAATTAATGCTCTTTAACAATATTGGGAGACATGCTTTGCCTATGTGAGGATGTGGTTGGTGTGCATGTCTACGGGAGGTCTTAATATTCTTGGGTAGAAGTGTTGGAACACATTCAATTTTGACAAGAGAGAGAGTGTTCAAAAGAAGTTACAACTCGGGAAGAAGAGCTCAAGCTAGAGAAATCTAGAAGAGGAGATACCAAATTATAAGCTTAGAGAAACTCTGCCAAGCCGATCAAGAAAAGTGTGGCTTCCAATCCCCTCAATCTATGCCTTCGTTTTCTTCATAATCAAATATTAAAAGAAAGCACAATGAAATAATATTGCATAATAGTCAACCCATGTATTAGATCAAGAAGGTGTACATAAATAGGAATGAGGAAAGCAACCAACCTTCATGAAATGAGGATAGGATTCCTCACTCATGGAGTGGTGGCGAATTTCCTACTAAAAACATAGGAAGAGGTGTCAAAGGTGAATTGACACCTCTAGGGACACCTATCTACATTGACACCCCATGTAAGAAAGGGTCAATGGACAACTAAGTAGGCTTAAAGCCTGTGTATGCAATATTTACACTAACACGCATAAGAATCCACAAAAGAAGAATTGATTTTCTTTTGATTCCAAGCATGTTAATATGTTTCGGGATTGAAATGGATTTCAAAAGGAACAATATCTCCTTCCTTTTGAAATCCATTTCAATTTTAGTGACAATGACGTGTTGGTTAGAGATGAGATAGAACATATCATTGTTGAATTTGATTTTAACAAGTTGATTCTTCTCTAATAAGTGTTGGATATATATATTAAGCATTTGATGATTTACTTTTTGCGTACCGTTAGGAATTGTCAATAAGGTGCAAATTGTAAGTGTAGAACCAGTTGTTTGCAAAATTGAATAAATTTCAAGTTACTTTATGGGTTAGATTTTAAATGTTTCAATGCCTGATTCAAAAGGGAATTTGCACATTGTTTAATGCATTTCCTAGAAAGGATAAGAATGTTTATTTATTCACTATGATTCTTTTATACAATACTATATTCATGAGAAAATTGAAGCAATGGAAATGTTAAGTGAAACCTTGTATAATAAGATAAGAGTGTATTTATCACTATGATAACCATGTTTGTTAATGTGCTTAAGAGTGTTATCTCACTATGATTATCATGAATTTTATTGAATTCTTGAGTGTTATTTTACTGTGATTATTATGTGTATTATTGTTTTCATGAGTGTTTGAAGAAAGTTACCTTCTGGGATTGTTGTTGAACATGGGTATCAAGGAGCGTAAATTCTGCTTTTTCCAAATCTACTATTATATATTATTGTATACAACATTATGCTTGGCCAAGTTTTGTAGACCATTGAAATAGATGGACATGTTTTATATTATTGCTCTCTGCCACATCCTAGCATTGATCATTGCATGTTCTAGTAGATAAAAATACCTGTCTAGATATGTTAGGCATGCACCGAATTCCATCATGTCGTCGATTTCTTTTTTGATAAGCATCTTCTGTAGGGTTGGTGGTTTTTCATGTTAGGAAGAACTCTCTGGGGAAGCGTAAGCTTCGTGGCTGGGCGAAAAAAATGCCTCGACCATGTTCTTGTCTACTAATTTGTAGGTGACTAAGTGAGAGTCAAAGGTGATCAAAGGCTTTAATATTGCATCTCCACATTTATATAGACTTATTTTTGGTATATGTGTTTCATGATTGTACATCTTATATGGAAGATTAAAGTATATTTGTACATTGTTTATACTTTAATTATATTATTATGACTTGTTGGTGTTATCTGCTTAAGTCAAACTTTTGTATATTTGTCCTATAAACTCATTTTTATAAAAGAATACTTAAAATCTCACTTAATTAAAAGAATAGAAAATTTTTACCCATTCAACTTTGAATTATGGATCCAAATAATTGATATGGGTTTCTACCATTTCAGATATATTAGAAGGCTTATATATTTATTAGTCTCACCACTTTCAATAAAAGGCTACCAACACATAATTCAATACACAATTAATAAATGATCTTTCAAATCATATAATGATTCTTTGATGTCAAAAAAGATATTATGACTTGTTTGATAAATATGTTCCACTATTAAGATAAAAGATAATAATTTAATAATAGTTATAGTATTTTATGGTCGTCCTATTATCAATATATTTTTTTTCCCAAAATTTAGAAAACAAACAATAAATTGCACCTTTGTGTAAATAAATGTGTCTTTCTTACTAAAAATTGTGTGTGTTGTCAATAAATTGATCCTTTCCTACTCTATTTACTTCTACTAAACTAAATTCAAAAATGTATTCAAAGAGCTTGTATAATAATATCAAAAGATAATGAGCTACTTCATTATGTTTATATCCACTCTCCTTCTATCTTCTTCATAATTTTACACCAATACTAAACTAGAAATATAAAAAGAAACTAAAAACTACACCATGATTATATAAAATAGCAATAAATTATTACTTTACAAAATTAATATTACATTTCAATCTATTAGCTTCTAAAGCCCTACTTTCTTTTTTCTTATGCAACTACTAACCAACCAACCAAAAATCTCACATCAATATATTAAACATAATATGCAAACAAATTTTAGATTAGAAAGATAAAAGAAAATGATGAAACAACCCATGTAAATGTTGGTTGGTGCTTTTTATGATCTCTCATACACTTGTTTAGATGCTCTAATGGTAGTTCCTTTAAATTATGAGAGGGGATTTTTATTGTGTTAGTATATGATCTTTATTGCTGTATCAATGCAGGGTGATGGACCCTATACTAATTGGATATCGAAAGGGATGAATCTCATCATTCTCAGCTGATCCACATCTAGTGGTGGATGTGGTCTGTAAAAATCTATAGATTGATTTTACATCCTTGCTATCTTACTATTGCTATGAGGTGATTCAATTTGTAGTTGACAATTACTACAAAATATGACATTTTACACTTGATTCTTGATTGAATCAAAATCTAGTGGAAATGGTTGTGAATTGCATGATAACATTGATTGTGAGGAATGCTTCACGACTAGGTCTATTCGTCTATCATATAGCTTCATCACATGCAAACCCATTAAAACAAAATGCGAAACATGATTATTGATATAACTACTTTTTAGCACATTCATTCACATCCAAGAGTGGGAGAATTATGAAAGTGAAGGAACTACACTCTTTAGAAAGCATGGCCAACTTCAAACCCCACCTGACTCTCTATTATCTAATCCCTCTCAAGTTTCTATAATTAATATCATTTATAGTTGCATCGATTTCTAGATTAGAGTGCGTGAGAGTTTTTATCTTACATTCCATTGCACGTTTTCAAGTAATGATATCAATTTTTCAATCTCCATATCATTTATAGTTGTAGTTATTTCTAGATTAGATTGCATGAAAGTTTTTAGCTTACATTCCATTGCATGTTTCCATTGTCTTGATTGAGGCATGCAATGAATATGGTAGATACTCTATATTGTGGATAAACTTCAGCAGGGCTACCATGGGTTGAGACCACTCTATAGTCATCTTCTTGAAAAGTATATACTTTTAATGAAGCTCACCCACATCTACGAACCCTTTCTTTTCTTCAAGGGAACGTAAGACACCAATTCACTCCTCTTAATTTCCATGCATACATTATTGATTGGAGGTCTTAAGTGTGAAATCTAAAGTTCTTGGTTGTCATGATCGATGGGTTCAACATCTCAAATATGAAACATTTGTGGAATGAAATGTCAAAGAGAGATCAAGAGAATTTTAACTTCGATGTTAAGAGCATAGATTGGAAACACTATTTCCTCAATTTTCATATTCCTAGGCTTCTCACTTACATTATTGGAGGATCAAAACTATGACTTTTGATATCTTAGCATGTTATGTCATGTTAATAAAAACAATATTATAATAAGTTGTAATGTTAGAATATTTAATGTTTATTATATTTTATAAAGTAAATTAGGTGGTTGAAAATAACAAGTATTATATGGTAAGAATTTGTATAAGATTTAAATGTTATGAGTTTTTTAATATTTAATTGATTTTGCAGTATTTATATAGAGATTATATTCTTTAGTGTAAAAAAATATGGCATAAATTTAAGATAATTTAAGAATTAGACCTCAATCTTTGATATCTTTTTTGAAAATATTTTATCATTTTAATCTTTGTTTAGAGTGTTTACAAATTTCAATGTGGATTTAAATCTATTGTTTTGAAAGCTTAGGATTAAATATCTATAAAATAAGTTTAAATTATACAAATTGGATTATAATAAATAATATTTATAGTATTGTTGATGTGATTGTTAATCTCACAACACATAGAATTTAAAGTGTCAAGGCTTCGATTGTCAAGTCTTGATGCATTAGGTTCACTCATGGTTTATTGTATTTTGTTGTTACTCACAAAGGGACTTACATAGGCCATTTACTCACATGAACTTAACATATTAATGTTTCACAAGGTACCTTGATTGATTTGATCAAGTTTATTACTTATTTGAAAAGATCAAAAGTTTTTTGTAAAAGTTATTTTTGAATTATTTAATAAAAGTTGTTTGCTATCACAAGTAATTTATCTTTTCTTAATCTTTCTTTTTTATCTTATTACTTCATGTGCATGTTCTTCTCCATCATCTTATCATTTTTTCCACACTAAACCTAGTGACTTGATTTTCAATAGAAATTTCAAAATTACATTTAAATTCTTTCAATACCATTTCTACATCATAAACCACAACATGATCATAAATATGACCTATCAGTTGCTCTACTAGAGAAACATCCTCAAATATTAAATGCACAATCTTCTTCCTAAAATTTTTAATTTTTTCTTCACACTCTCGGATCAAGTCTCTTTCAAACCTTAGTTCTTTTATCCATATCTTTATTTGTAATATGGTTTTAATTGTTACTATCCTTTGTTGTAGTAAAAAGCTATCATCTAGATTTTCCATGGTTTTCATTTTGGATAGTTATATATCACTCTATTCCAACCTTTCTTTGCACTTATCCTTGAATTTAATGACCTTCTCTTTCCAATTTAGCATGTCATTCCAATTTGTATTGACCAATTTTATTGTATCTATAGCATCGTAAATTGTCACCCTTGACCATTTCACACTATGTTTTGTTCCCTCTTAAATTATGCATTTATCTAATACTTTTCCCTTGACACCTTAATATCTAGAAAATAGGGTTGGGACACATATGCCATAGGGCGAATCAATCCCCTGTAACACCTGTCGTGCAAACCCCAAACAAACTAATAAAGATGCAAATATTTTTTTTTTTAAAGAACATATTAAATGTACTTAAGCATTCCAACATAACAATGTTCTAAGTTGCACCACTAAATCCCTTGGGGTACACGAGGTGGCATTACTACACTAACCCCTAACAAGGATAATAGATTAAACAATAATTAAACAGTTACGTAAAACCATTCATTCTCATATCATCAAGTAAAATATCCATTAACAATAACCATATTAATACCATATGTACATATGACAATAAATGAAATTATGAAGATATAAAGTGTTATGTATTTCGACAGACACAACACAACATAACCAACTATTTCAAGTGATAGTTCCCGAATAAATACATGGCCTAAATATACATTACATCCATAAGATAGTACAACATGATGAACATATAACAAATTACATCAAGGTCTTCCCATCACAAGTGGGAGATACATCAATAATAAAATACATCTGAAGTGTAAACATACATCTGGTACAAAGAACACTAGATCAACAACATCTGCCAGAAACCCGGCAATAAAAGATACAACTACAACCAAAAGGGAACCCAACGGGGTGCGAAGCACGTTCCACCCAACCACCCCCGTGCTGGGAGTAGACAAGGAAGGATCCCCGACCAAGCACGTCTAACAAAACAAAAGACTAACTCCATGTACAAGGTAACATACCAACACTAGACAACACTAAAAACTAAACAACGACACATCACCAAACGACATAACAATAGACCACTTTCGAAAACATAAAAACAATTACTTTCCAAATAATTCCACAATAAAACATGAAACTCATTATCAATAAATCTCAAGTCATAACATCAAAAATGACTCCCAGAGGACTTCAATAAAATAGCACAAATGGAATGTTAGAGGAGAGTGTCATCGCATGGTTTCACATAGATTATCTAGACAACCTATCACAAGGTGCTGCCTGCATCTCTACATGGATTATCCTAACAACCTAGTTCAAGGTGTCACCTCCATCTATGGTTCTCCTGATAGCCTATCTCAAGGTGCCACTCCATAGGGTTACTCATGCGGAACCGTTAACCTCTCGTGAAGACAAGGCAACGATCTTGCCAACCACGGCCTTCTTAGTCCTCCTTAGTCTGTGATAGCACTAACAGGCAGATGAGGCATCATAATTATCTTATTAATGTTTAATCCCCACCCATGATTTATTACTTAGGTTATCACTGATTACTCTAACTCTACGTGGGTTACCTTGACAGCCCCTTTGTGTGCCAGCCCCCACTAGAGCCACTCTCTCTAGACACTCAAGTACATAAATACCCAACACAATAGGATTGTACCACAAGAAATACTGAACCAAACACATGGATCCTCTGCGAGGCATAACCATCTCGCCATAACATATGAAACATAACCACAAACGATACAATCCAAGAGCAAACTAAATCATAACGATGGTCAAAACATAGACCAAGCATCAAAATACGAGATCACAACTAACATCAGTATCCCACCTCTGGAAGTCCTAAACACATCTTAGGTTCCTATAACCAGACAAGTTAACTCTAGGGTTTTCCCTCATGACCCAAACCTGAATTAAAGAAAATCAAAGTAAACAAAATGAATAATCTTGAATGTAAACGATACATACACAACACCATAAAAACCATTTTAAATACTCAATAAATTTTGCCAATAAATCAATTGCTCGAGAAAAATTCAATTTAAGTTTAAAGCACATAATTTATCTCTAACTTCCTCAACTACACTTTAGCACTATCCTATTAAAATCATAATCACCACATATGAAGTCTTATATATATAGATATATATATATATATATATATACATATATACGCTTTTGTGTGTGTATACATATATATATATATATATATATATATATATATATATATATATATATATATATATATATATATATATATATATATATATATATATATATATATATACACTTTGTGTGTATACATATATATATATATAATAAATAAATAAAAACTATATTTTAAAACAATTTTATAAAAACATATTATAAAATTAACAAATATCATACTTTTAAAATTATAATTTATATATATATATATATATATATATATAAATCGAAATCTTATAAGATAAAACAAATTAAAAAATATAAATTAAAAAAAAACATAAATAAAATGAACTTTATTTAAGCCACGCCCTCCCCACAGTGCCTGTGGTACGTACCAGACATTGCAGCCCCACTTTGCAGTTCTACGTGATGTGCTGTGGGGGGGGCCGCCCATCCCCCCCAAAATTTTATATTTATAATTTATTTTTATTTTATTTATTTTTTATTTATATATATATATTTTTATATAAATATCTTTCAAAAGGAAAGATCACGGAATTCCATAAGAATGTAAACGAATATCAGAATAAAAATATATATTTTTTAATATATTTCGTTTAGAACAAAATACGAATTCATTTCGGAATAAACATATTTAAAATGCACAATTTTATTTTATACAAAGCATTCGAAATTCTAAATATATATATTTAAAGAACGAAAAGTTATATATATACATCCATCAAGAGATTCGAAATAAAACATATAAATAAATTGTTTTCTTGGCAGACCTAAAATAAATCTGGGCATACAACCCAACCAATAAAGAAAAAGAATTTTCTTTTTCTAAACCAATTATTTCCACCATTAAAGTTTATGAAGACTTTCAAAGCATTTTCAATAAACTCAAAATAGATCTGACATGTAAATTCGACCTTCAATTAAAAATGAATTTTATTTCAAAACAATAGATTTCACTACTAAACTATATTGAAGAATTTCGAAAAGGTTCTACTAAATATTTCTATAGAAGATTCGAGGGTTTTAATACAAACAAGTTTTCGAATCACATAACTTCTTTAAATGAATTTCTTTTAAGCATAGTAAGCCAAATTTTATTTATAAAACAATAAAATAATAATAAATAATAGAAGAAAACCTGGAGTCCTTCATTCGATGAAGACTCCCTTCTATAGCCTCCTTTCAATTTCCTCCTGCAGCTCTCTTTTCGAATCTATCTTTTCTTCAAACAATTATTTTACCCAGAAGCACCAACAAAGTTATTTTTCTTTTCTTTTCTTTTACAGACCAAAACCAATAGAGAACTCTTCTGTGTGTGAATAACTCTCTCAAAATAATAATAAATCAAAATCAATAAAGCTCTTCAGCTTTTTCCTCAAAAATCCTCCTTTCTCATTGGTCCTTTTTCCAGCTTTTAAAAGCACACACTTATCTAAAAATTTTAATTAAAAATAAATTATTTACACAAGATATTAACCACACAAGATTTTCTAATTTAATATTAATCAAAATATAATATTTAATTATCTTCATCAATATTCATTTAATTTAATTTCTCACACTTTAATTAATTAAATACTTTTTAATTTACAATATATTTAAATTTAATGTTTTACCAACTTACAATTAATTCAAACAAGACAACTTTAATTAATCTTATAAAATAAGATTAAAAAAATAAACACGAACCATAAATAAAATGAATACTCAACAATCAAACTACATAACGACAAGGACCAAAAATCTCAATCATGACACAACAACTTACAACAGGACGACGGACTTGGGACGAGTACACTTCCAAATCAACTCCTTTTTTCAACATTTTACCCGTTGGGTTAATTTAATGCTCGCCCTGTCCTCTCGAAGTAGGTGGAATCGAGACTTATTCCTGCAATCCTGCATACCAATAAACATCAAGTAACACATGTTTATATATCTAATCAAACATCCTATCGTGAGAAGGAATTGCAGCATAGCAGGGCACTGGTAAATGAGTGATGCTACGCTGTCCTCTCACCTAAGCTATACTAACAATTACAATATCAATGATGAAATAACATTCCTAAATTAACTGATCACATCATAACATAATTTACTAAATCATTGCATCATAATATATTTCTGAAATCAAATTAAACATCATAGAATCAATGTAATCATAATGTCATCAACTGAAGTAACACAATCCTCAATCAATCTAAACTAACCAATCCATCACACCAAACCATAAGGAGTACAATCACAGTCACAAAGCATCAATCAAAACCACAAAAGTATCTAGTCTAAACAGTATGAGGGGTATTACATCCCCCTATTTCGGCTAACACCAAATTGAAATATGTCAGTGTTAGAACTCTATCATTTGAAATTCAAATTTACAATGTCGGCTATTAGGAATAAATTTATCAGAAGTTAGAATAATTGCATGTATGAATACCTAGTTATTACATCATTTCAAATTGTACAAGGATCATCTAGAAAACTAAGAGAAATTATTATTGTCAAAATCAAGTCAAGAATATTCAAGGGCAGATTTGTGAACATTATTGCAACAATTCAAGATCCAAGCATCATGTCAAATTATATGTGAGTTTATGTGTGTTTATGTTATCATTGTTTGTGAAGGATAACCCTTTTATAGGTCTCCAAGAAATTCAAGCAAGCAAGATCCAAGACCTTGAGGAGATTTGTATGAATTCAGTCCTTCAAGGAATCCATTGAAGGATGGTGAGTTGCAATACTTTTTTGACTCATCATTCCTTCCTATAATTTATCCTTTTATCATTGTCATTGTCACTATGAAAGTGTAAACACTAACATGGTGTTTGACCAAGGAAAGCCCCTAAATAGTACAACCATTTCTCTCTCATTGAAAGTGAAAGTTTTAGGTTTGAAGGAGATTGGAGGAAGTGTAAAGATCAATTATCCATTATTACATTCAAAACCCTTCCTCTTGACAACTCACAAAAACTCACTTAAAGAATTATTCGATAGCGATCCCATAAATTTGCAGATAAAAATGAAAAGCTCGGATCTAGCACCAGAGGACTTCAAAAATAGATGCAATATATCTCTACAAGGACACATATGCCCTATGGTGAATTATTCCTCCAAAAATAGGCTCAAATTTATACCATAGGTGCATAGTGTCTTGTTCTATGTATTTTAGTTGTCTGAATTTGTCTGTGATTTTTGTACTTGCCCCTTTATAGGTCTTCAAGAAATTCAATCAATTCAAGCAAGCAAGATCCAAGACCTTGAGGTGATTTGTATGACATCATTCCTTCAAGGAATCCATTCAAGGGTGGTGAGTTGTACTTTTTTGATTCATCATTCCTTCTTATAATTTATCCTTTTATCATCTACATTGTCATTGTGGAAGTTGAAACACTAACATAGGGTTTGACCAAGGTAAGCCCCTAAATGGTACAATCTTTCCTGTCTCTTTGAAAGTGAAAGTTTTAGGTTTGAAAGATATTGGAGGAAGTGTGAAGATAAATTATCCATTATTGCATTAAAAACCCTACCTCTTGACAACTCACGAAAACTCACTTACAAAATTATTTGACAGTGATCCAATAAATTTATAAGAGAAAACAAAAAGCTTTGATCTAGCATCAGAGGACTACGAAAAAAGATCTAAAATATCTCTACAAGGAGACATACGCCCTATGGAAAATTAGTCATCCAAAAATAGGCTTGGATTTATACCACAGTTGCATAGTGTCCTCCTCTATCCATTTTAGTTGTCTAAATTTCTCTATGACTTTTTGTGTTTTTTGTACTTGCATTAGGACAGTAATTTGCATCATTGACCTACTCTTTGCATTGCACTTCATCCCTAAATTCATCCTAGATATGTTCAAGGGTTGGTTAACTCACCTTTCAAGTTGTAAGTTAATCACATATCTTGTCCAAGTCCATCAAACCCCCACAATCATATCATTTCCATCTACATTTATTAATGATAAACAAAAAAGACCTGCCAAACCCTAAAGAGTGCAAATCTTTGAAAGGGTGTTCACCATTTTCTAACATATCAGTATTTTCTCCTTTGGATAATAATTTCTTAATGCTTATCCATTACATTAGGCTCATTCTTCTTATTATCCATATCAATTATTTGTTCTTGAGAGACTAAGGAAAATTTGAGTGGAATGTCTTCAACTATTTTCCCTAGAACTACAAGGATTTTAATGAAATTTTATAATTAAAATATTTTATCTTTCAATTCTCTTTTCCCCTTTTTATCATTTTCCAACCTTGCAGCCATCACATCTACAATTTCTTGAAGATCTTCAATTTCTTGCTCTTCGGTAATATTACCTAGATCAATAGTTATGATGTGATAATTTGCTAAGGTCATTTCTCCTTTATTCTTTTCTACTTGGGATTAGCTCTTTGAGAAATTGTAGCTCTTGTTGCATCTCTTCTTATAGAAAAAATCACCCATTCTTTATGCTTTGGATTCAGGGTCTCTTCTTCTCAAAACAAGATTTTGAAATCCAATGGAACTATCTATATATTTTGTACAAGTTGGATCTTTATGGCCTACTAGCTAGAAACATCTATTATTTTCTCCTCCTCTTTCCTTTTTTCCAGTTGTGTTTCTACATGTGTTTATTTCTTTAGAATTTCTATCAGAGATTGATGTTGAATAGGAATATCTTCTTCATGAACTCTATTTTGAGTGAGATCTCCTTGATCTTCAATAATGTTACTTTGTTGTGATTTTTCTTAGGAACTTCTTGTTCCATGTTTATTACATCTTCTTTATTTCTCTCTTGTCTAGGTTCCATGACTATGTTAGAAAACCAAGATCACCTGCATGCAATCACCTGTCACATGCAAAAGACATGCAAAACCAAAGAAGATGTTCTATGAACCTCAAAGTGTAAAATGCATTAAGAGAATCAATGATTACATAGAGATCAATCCTTATGAAGGAGATCAAGAAACCCTAAAAGGGAAACCCTAGATGAAACCCTAGTGTGCACACTTAATAATTAATAATTAATTAATTATTAATGTGCCTAAGTTTAGCTTAAGTAATAAAGAGGAATAAGTGACTTAATTAATTAATCAATATGATGTAATTAATTAAGCATAATAACTTATTACTCTAACACCCCCCCTTAAGATGAACTTAGGAAGAAGCTAAAACACTAGAATAAGATGCATGAAAGCAAAGATGGGTCCCGACAACTAGGCATGATTAGGTACCCATTTACAAATGCAAGAAAGAGTAAGAGAAGGAAAAACCTAGTGGGACAAAACCCCCCTTACAATGAGATGACATGCTGCAAAGAAGCACTGGAAGAACTTTGTAGAGTAACACTGGAACCGCAATCTGACAAGCAAGGAAAGATATCTCTGTCTACAACTGAAACCAAAACTGGAATCAAAATAATGTGACAGCAGACCTGATGCCACGGAACACTCAAAAAATCTAAACGGGAACAACCCTAGAATCTATGAAGCAGCAAGCAATTATTGAATGATGTATTACTGAAAACGAAGTGCAAAGATGCAAGATGCACCCTCCCAACTGCCAAAATATCCAAGTAATCTCCAAACAACCCATCGGTCCAAATCTAGACTAAACAATCAACCTAGGATAGATAAAAAAAAAGTGCATGGACAGAAATATAGAGCTCCTTAATACCTTTCCAATGCTGCAAACGAGGCAAAAATTGGACATCGTGGCAAAAAGTTATGAGCTCGGAAGTCCAAAAAAACATCTGACTTCAAACAGCAATAAATGCAGGAAAATAGTAAAATAATGAAAAATAAACTACACTACTGGAAAGTGCTCAGAACCAACTTTCTGACAATATCTCGTTTGCCCGATTTCGATACCGTATGCCCAAGTTATGACCAAAAAAAAACTACTCTTTTAAGGCAAATTAGGGCTAGGAGGGCAAAGAGGGCCGGGGATGATGTCATCATGATGTCATGCTAACGTCAGCAAAATGCGAGCTTAAATTTGACGGCCATCTGGCTGTCGCGCAAAAAATCTCCCCCTCTGTGGAAAAAATTGGCCGTCGGAATATGCTGAAAAAACCCCCAGAATATTCGCTGCAATCGCCGGAATATACTCTCGCCGGTGCCAGGGTTTCAGGGCTCCTGGTCCATGATAGGACTGTCGGCCTGGTAGAATGGGCCTGCGGGGGCTGATAGAGGCAGCGGCAGTGGAGGCTGGTGGTAGGCTGAGCGGCGGTAGAGGCTGGAGGGAGCCGCTGTGGCTGGGCGGCGGGCGGGTGGAGGAGCCCGGAGGCGGTGGCGAGCCGGTGGCCACCGGGCGGCAGGATCGTTTAACACTGGGAGCAACGGCTCGAATCCCGAAAAACCCTATTTTTTGAATTTTTTTCATTTTTCGAGCCTCGAACTGCGTGCTGGGGAGGCTGTATGGCCCCCCAGACAAAAAAATTTGCCTCCCAGATCAACTGCACCAAAATGGATGATTTGACAGGCGTTTCTAGGGTTTTGGGATGCTGCGAATGTGATGGCGACGTCCGTTTGAGCCCATTGTGTCCCAAAAAGATGGCTACCCCCAGATCTTGTAGAAAATATGTTTGTGGAAACCCTTGCACTTGAAACTCACAGAGAGGTAGATCACGAACAAGCAGCTGCAGGTTTGGAGCTCTGATACCATGTTAGAAAACCAAGATCACCTGCATGCAATCACCTGTCACGTGCAAAAGACATGCAGAACCAAAGAAGATGTTTTGTGAACCTCAAAGTGTAAAACGCATTAAGAGAATCAATGATTACATAGAGATCAATCCTTATGAAGGAGATCAAGAAACCCAAAAAGGGAAACCCTAAATGTAACCCTAGTGTGCACACTTAATAATTAATAATTAATTAACTATTAATGTGCCTAAGTTTAGCTTAAGTAATAAAGAGGAATAAGTGACTTAATTAATTAATCAATATGATGTAATTAATTAAGCATAATAACTTATTACTCTAACAGACTATACCTTCTATTCTTTCAAAAGTTACTTGTTTTTTTTAATCTATGTTGTCTCCCATATTATCCAACATTTTCTAATCTTTAAGATTAACTATTCCCTCTTGAGATTCCAATTGTTGTTGATTTTCATTTTCCTCTCCTTGACAGGTGTTTCTCACACTTGTTCATCAATCACTTCTTTATTCACCTCTTGAGATAGAGTATTTTAAAAAGAATATCATTAGGTGTGACCACCTCTACTTGTTCAATATGAACATTAGGAGGGAATTTTTTGTTCACTTGAAGAATTTCATCCAAAATGGGATATATTATGCTTATCTCAGGGAAAGGGGTAGAATTTGTTGCTTGTGTTTCAAGAAAGGGATCCAATATCTATATTTTGCATGCTTCTTCATCATTTGATAAATAAATAACTTCAAATAATGAGAGCTTGGAGGCCTCATTGGGTCCTTATCTTTTTTTAATTATCCCACTTCTTTCTTAACATTTATTATATTTTGGACCTCAAATGAAGAAAAAGAGAACCCTAGGTCCTCTGTGTAGAACCTATAATTCAAATTTTATGTTTGTGTTGTGGGTCTTTTTCTAATGTTTCATTTAAATGGAGATCAATAAGGTATATAGACTGACTTTCAACCATGTAGTTGAGCCAATCAGACATGGATCTCTATCTTATTGAGTCTTTGGATGGTTTGGAAATGATTTTCCTTTATTAACCTAATTAGACTATGTACCTTAATATGAAAATTATAATAATCCAACAATTAATAGACTAAATAAGTGAATTGTTGACAAATCGAGGAAGTGTAGAGGAATGTGTACCTGTCCAAAAAAATTGGCTTCAATGTGCATATGATGAATTATATGCCCAAAGGCATATGGGTCCTTGTAGGTGTGTCCTATTCTATTTTTGCAATCCTTTGATAGTAGATTTGAGACTCTCATTTTTTCTTGCAGAATTTTTAGATCATTGCCAGATAATTTTGTAGGTGAGTTTTTCATGATTTGAGAAGGATTACGACTTTGAATGCAAAAATGTATATTTTCTCTTCAAGCTTTCTTCAATCCTCTTTAAACCTAAAACTTGCACATTCAAGGAGAGGCAAAATGTTGGGCCATTTAGGGGCTTACCTTAGTCAAACCCCGTGTAAGTGTTTCCAATTCCACAATGGCAATGTCAATGATAAAATGATAATGGATAGAAAGGAATGATGAAATCACAAGTTGTTGCAACTCACCACCCTTCAATGATTTCCTTGAAGGATTGAATTCATACACATCACCTCAAGGTCTCAGATCTTGCTTGAATTCTTGAGTGCTTTGGAGACCTACAAAAGTGTTAGCATTCACAAAATAATGATAACATGAACACATATGAACTCACATAATATTTGACATGATGTTTGTGTTGACTTGATGTGTTTGTGATGTTTGTCCTTGATGACAAAACTAGCCTTAATGATGATACATGTTGGTTATGGTTTTGGTGATGATTACAATTGATTGATTACAATTGGATCATGGCATGCACTTTGTTGTTTGTTATGGTGGTACTGATGTTTTTGATGTTTGATTTGGTTTCATAGATGCTCAATGTGCATATTTGGTTTCAGAGATGCTCATTGTTGTTGGGATGAATTGATATGTAGATGCTCAATTTGTATTTGAATGATATGTATCCTTAATACATGTGGATGTTGACAATCATTTTTCAGGATGATGGATGTTGACATGATGCACTTTCAGGATATCCATGATGGTTCTATTGTTTGATCTACTCTACATGATATTCTTTCAGTGTTTATGATTATGGTGAACTGACAATGTTGATAAGGCATTGTACAAGTTATTCAAGATTGATCATTTTCATTGTACAGGTTATTCATGATTGATCATTTTCAGGGTCATTTGAAGGCTCCATTTGAGGTTGCATGTCACAGGTTTTTTTATCATATTTTGATTGATCATTTGCAGGTTCAGTTTGAAAAAACAATCATTTCTCAGGTGACTAAAGTCATTTGGTCTTTCTTGTTACATTTTAATGTGTTTGGCTATGCACATTTCTATTGCATAACTCATGGCATTTTGATTTGACAATATCATTGTGTCAATAGTTCTTTGATTTCTCTACATGGGAATTATAAGGTGACTTCTCTATATAGGCCTTGTTGTGATAATCAACACTGAAATGCTCATACGCATCTTGATTGATTATTTAATGTGGCATATATTATAAACTGTAATCGGTTTCTCTTGGCACATTGTATTGTTATTTATCTTGACATATCGGGTGGTTATTTTTGTTAAAGTCACATGGAAGTGACATCAATAATATATGGTATCTTATTAAAAAACATATTATTGAATTGTTTGATAAAGCCTATTCAAAAGGTTAATAGCTTCAGGCTTTATTACAAAGGTAAATAACTTCAAATTGAAAGTCACATGGTAGTGACTAAGTTATCGGGCAACATCATCTAAAGGCTTATATTTGATTTTAATTTGAAGGTAAATGTTTTTGATTAAGGTCATGGAAATATGTTTTGATGATATTGTTATGAGCTTAATTAATAAAGTCACAATATACATGTGACTAACATCAACAACAGCTATTATTTTTATTGACAGGGATATCATTTGGCTTAAGTGGTGTTATCGATAGTCATCATTGACATATTATCATAATGTTGTCGGTTTTATTTGTCAATAGTAGTGAACTTCAAAATGATTTTAATTATTGTATAATCTACCATATTTCAAATGATTATTGTTTTTTTATGAAATCTTTGAAAGCTTTGAAGGAAAGAAAAGTCTAGGGAAAATTAATATTGTGGAAAGCATGCAAAACCCTAGCCACCACCATGAAGATGTGTTAGTAGATTTTTTAGCTGGACAGTGGAAGAAGATAGAGTGTTGACTAAGGAAGTTGGAAGATAATAGATGGAGATCTTTAGTTTGGAAGTTTGGAATTGGTTCCTTTGGTTTTTATTTATTTTCATTCCTCCTTAAATAGGTATTAAAGTAAAATCTCCTTTTAACGGGATTTGAGAAATTTTTGTTAAGACAATAAGATTTCAGTTATAGAGGTTTATGACATTGTTTTACTTCAAAACACTTGACTATTATTTAGCAAACAGGTAAAGGGTTAATGTATTCAAGTATTCTGAAGCAAAATAGTTATTGCAATCAGTTTTTGGTGAAGATTCATGATGGTATATAAACAGTGTGGTTGATCACTATTTTGGTGTGTGTGTGAGAGTATTTTTGAAGGATTAATGCACAAAATTTTGGAATAAAAATCTTACAAATATGATGCAGAGTATTTAACTGATATATCTTTTATTTTAGAGATTGTAGATTGAATCTTTAGGATATTTGATGTATTAGTATGGAAGGCTTGAGTGAGAAGAATATGAAGCTTCAGACACTTTGTGTAAAGATTGTACTGCATTGAAAATCTTTATTGTGATTCTCATATTATTGTAAATTTCAAGAAGATGTTGTCATTATCATACAACATTCTTCAATATGCTTAATGAGAATATACATAGTCTTCTATTGAAATTCTAGAGTTGCAAAATCTGCACTTCTAGGGTTCTAATAGGATGCTATAATTGTAGTGCATTAAAAGAAGTTGGTGCTTCTTGGATTGGGTGTTCCTAAGTTTGTAAGGAGCTGGTGCTTCTTTGAATGTGTGTTCCTAAATCTATAAGGGGTTGGTGCTTCTAGAGTTGGTGCTCTAAATTCTGCCTGTAAGGCATTGTAAACAATGATTTTATTTAAGCCAATAAGGCATCATTTTGGAGTGGTTTTTCTACCTTAAGAGGGTTTTCCACTCGTCAAATTCATGGTCTTATAGTGTCTTTTATTTGTTATGATAATATGGCTAGATTGTGATGTTTGTCCATATTAGTTCATAGTTGAATGATTGTCTTTTCATTTCTGAAAATGTTTATACTGAAGTTGTCCTATTAATGTTGTGAACTTTCATTCAAGGGAAAGCACAAATAGTTCATTTAAGTCTATTCATACCAATGTCTTATTCATATTCTTAGTTGATAAACAAGTGGAGTCTTCCTTCACAAACTTTCATTTGTTTTCTTTGTTTAAAAGTGAACACTGAACTTAAAAAATTTGTGATTTTTTTTATATATCACTAATTCACCGCCCCCCCCCTTAGCGATTTCAGTCTTCCAATAGTTTGGATCTTGAATTGTTGTAATGAATCTTTGAAATGTTGCTCTTGACAAGAATTTTTTCTCATAAATGTTAGTGTGAATTTGGATATTTCTTAACTAGATATTAGTGAGGAAATATTCACATCATTAATAAGTTTACTTAGGAGTTAGTTTCCTAGGTGGCATTCTAGAAACTAGTATTTAATGGGACCATATCTCATTAATAGGCATGTAGTTATCTAAGCATTTAATATTTCTCTCATGCATTTATAATTGTGCATTAAACATTTAATGTTTGTAACTAAGGTGGTTATCCAACTACCTCTCTCCTTTCCTATATAAGGAAGAATCTTGTACATTTGTAAATCATCTCATGATTTCTATCTCAATATATTCAAGATCATCATTTGATCAAGTTGTCTTCTTGCTCATGTTGTAGCACTTTCATATTCATGTGGATGGTATTTTTTGTAGTTGATCCTTTGAAGTTTGGTTAGCTTCATTTGGGTCATTGTTCACATTTCCAACATGGTATCATAGCATAGGCCATAGAAGATCCATCTCATATCGGGAAGTTGAGCTAAGGAGACTATCAAAGGCTAAAGGGTTTTCTTGAAGTGCTAGTTGTTCTCATTTGGGAGGAAAATAATTTATGAGGCGCTTTGGGTCAGATCTAACCTCATCATTGTGTTCAGAAGGTTTGAAAACCTTAGGAATTCCTACCCATTTGTCAAAATTCAACTTCATCATCCAGAGGCCATCAAAAGTTTCTTACGACGATATTGGAAGGGCATCATATAGATTGTACAAGTTGTAGGAAAAAAAATTCCCCCCCTTGTTGTAGAAAAAATCCACTCTCTCATCAGCATCATATAAAATAATTCATATTTTGAGGTAAATTTATTTTTTGGTGATTTTTCAAAAAAATGGGTAACTATCTTAAATTTGGCAGCCAAATGATTGTCACCAAAGCCCCATCATGTCTTAATTAGGCAGTTTTCTTAAAATCGCCATAACTTTTGACTTGGGTATCAAATTTTCACAAATGAGATATCATTGGAAAGATGGTTCTAAGAAATTTCCATTGGTACAAGAATTATTATCATATTTTATTAGTATAATATTTTATCACAGGTTGAATTCATTGCTTCCTTTTGGACTCCCAAGCTCGTATCTTTTCACCAATTTTTTAGATTTTGGAGATTCCAGTGGCATTGCAAAGGTGATTTAGAGCTCTATCATTTTTGGCATATCATTTTGTCATATTCATCCCCAAGTACATTCTATTGAGTTTTTACAATTTGAAGCATTTACTTGATAACTTGGACATACTACAATTTGGAGAAAGTCTATTCACATTGGGAGGCTTCATTTTCAGTTGTGCATCATAGTTGGGAGTTCTATTTGTTATTGAAGGTCAATGTATTTGTAATCTTAGAGATATATCATAGTTCATTATGGGGTTTGCACATTATCCTTTTGTGATTATGTTGCAAAAGGGAAACTACAAACAATGGAGAGATGGCATCATAAACCATCTCCAATCA
Organism: Sequoia sempervirens; assembly: GCA_007258455.2. Lineage (NCBI taxonomy): Eukaryota > Viridiplantae > Streptophyta > Pinopsida > Cupressales > Cupressaceae > Sequoia > Sequoia sempervirens. Next base: position 181,047 of record VDFB02080928.1, on the reverse strand, counting down.
CTTGAATTCTTGCCAAATTTGTATGGTATTGTTCCCCATCTAGATAAAAGTATTCAAAAAAATTCTTGGAGTTGTAGAAGGTATGATGTCTTAGAGGTTATTGTTATGCATGTTGTTGATGATGTTTTAAAAGCTATTGATCATTGTGATTGTCCTCATGTTCTTTGGACTAAGATTTGGGAGCTATATGGAGATTCTGATACTCCACTATTCCCTAATGATCATAATTTAGAATGTCATATACCTCTTCATTCTTTAGACAGGATACCCTATGATGATATTGCTATGCAGGGGCTTACAGATTTGAAATGCTTTGACGAGGTTGTCAAGGGTTCTAGATGCTTCTTCTCCATTAGAGATAGATTATGTACCTTCACCTTTAGTAATTCCTTGTCCAAAGTCATTGATTGAGGCTTCTATCATTTATATTTATCAGGACATATTTAGTTTTCCAAACTTGGATTCACAAGATGGCTTTGTTTTAGGTATTGCAGACTTGGATACTTTTATAGGTTTGGAGCACATTCTTGAGGGGATATCTCTATATACAAATTCTACTTTGGAGGGTGTTCATGAGTCTCCACATTCCATTTTCTTGACCTTGATTGGGGATCCTAATCTTGGTGAGACCACCTTCAAGGCACTTGATTCCTTCTCAGATATTTCATATATGAGGCTTCTTCCCTCCCGTTCCTTCATGGAGTTGGAGTTTCTTCAACATCTACCATTGAATTTGCTTCTTCTTAGAAGGAGACATGTGGTTTGTCATCACTGGACACTCTTTTTGCTTTAGACTTATTTCAATGGTTTTGAGGACACTTCATTGAGGGGGGAAATCTAGTCTCCATATATTCCTTCAATGGAGATCGATCATTGTATTGTCTTTGGATCTTGTTTAACATCAGTTTCTGCGTATTCCTGATTTTTTTGTGGCATCTTCATCTTCCTTGGGAAAGGAGACAAATGAGCTATTTTTAGAGACATCATCAACATACACATTCATCTTTCCTTCCTTCAATTCATTTTTAGAATGGGAAGCATCCCCTTTTTTGTACTTGGTTTTGTTTCTTCCAAAAGGGAGACAAGTTGTTTGTCGACATTAGATCATGTCTTGTCTTTAGGCACTTACCATTTTTGGAGGTGATTATACATTGTGGGGGGGCTATATAGTCTCTCTATTTCCCTCTTATGGGGAGGCTATTTATTATATTGTAATTTTTTATAGATGTAGCTCTTGGGGGGTATTGATGTTGAGACCACCATACATCACTTCCATTACTTATACATGATTAGCATTAGATTTTTCATTATATTATCTTTTTTGGGGAGGATTTTTTCCCCATGAGGTTTTCTCCTTTTCTCCATTTTTAAGAGATTGAATTTTCATTTGTACATGGGTACCTAACATGGCTTCATAGCTGGGACCCATCATTGCATCATATTGCATCATTTACATCATAACTACACTCCCAAGTTGCACTTATGGGGGAATGTTGGTGTGAATGGGGATATTTCCTAACTAGATATTAGTGAGGACCTATTCACATCATTAATAAGTTTACTTGGGAGCTAGTTTTCTAGGTGGCATTCTAGAAACTAGTATTTAATGGGACAGTGTCTCATTAATAGGCATGTAGTTATCTAGGCATTTAATATTTCTCTCATGCATTTATAATTATGCATTAGACATTTAATGTTTGTAACTAAGGTGGTTATCCAACTACCTCTCTCCTTTCCTATATAAGGAAGGGTCTTTTACATTTTTAAATCATCTCATGAGTTCTATCTCAATATATTCAAGATCATCATTTGATCAAGTTGCCTTCTTGCTCATGCTGCAACACTTTCTTATTCATGTGGATGGTATTCTTCATGGTTGATCCTTTGAAGTGTGGCCAACTTCATTTGGATTATTGTTTATATTTCCAACAATAAATTCTCCAACTTACTAATTGTAAGCTGTAGAAGGGGAAAAACGAATTAAACTATGCATCTACGCTTCTAAATAAGATAATTGCATCTAAGATTAAGAAATTTAAACTAATTTAAACTACAAAATCTACATAAATTTATCTTATTGCTCTCTAACTCTAAAGACTTCTCTAATTTACTTGGCTCTCAGATTTGTAAGCTAATTAAATTATTAAAGTGACACTTAGAGAATGAGAAATGAGATTATGCTATTCTATTATGATCTAAATGTGCAAGCTCTATTCTAATGGAAGCCATGACTGCAAATGCTGATGCTTGATGGATGCTGGATGGTTGCTTCAATGCTGGATAGTTTGGATGCTTGAGCACTTTGGAAACCTGCAGAGTAAGATTGCATTAGTTGGGATCCTTTTCTTGTAGCCCAAGAGTTGTATTTATAGCTTTCACGGCAACACAATTGCACAAGAAACTGGGATGAGGGGCTGTGATTTCCTCTGGAGAATCCAAAGGCATGGGATGAGAAGAAGGAGCTGATAATGGAGAATGGTTTCTCCCCATGAAAATACCAGGCAAGATAAGAGGGAAGGTGGGTGGAAGGTTGTTGAGAGAACTTCCTGCAAATTTTTCCTGAAGCTTTCCCGTGAATGGCAGTGCCATTAATTTGATTGGTGAGAAATAAATATTTATTGGTGAGTGAATAGTGCAAATTTTATGCATAAATTTAAATATTTTTAATTTATTTAAATTTAGCAAAAGGAGGAATAAATAATTTAATAAATCAAACTATAGGGTTTGTTTTATTAAATTAAAAAGAGAATGATAATTAAATAAAAGATTTTTAGCAATCTTTATTTAATTAAGAAGAAATGTGATTTTAAATAACACAATTTATTTAAATTGTGTATTAATTTTAAGATAGAAGAAATAATGATAACAATTAAATAAAACAAAGTTTTTAATTTTGTTAATTTAATTAAGAGAGAAATAATGTGATAAAAATGATAATAATTAAATAAAACAAAGTTTTTAATTTTGTTTATTTAATTACGAGAGAAAAATAGAAGAATTATAAATGAACTTAATATAAATAAATATTTCTATTTATTTACTAAGGAGAAGAATTTAAGATTAATTAATCAAATAAGTCGTATTCAATTAATTAGATTCTCCAGACCATTTTTAGGTGTCTACATTTTGCCCCTCTTTGAAGTGATGTGTTTATGCAGTGCTTCAAAGAATGATTTTGCTTCAGCTGCCAGTATTGACGAAAGGTTTGAAAGCATGCCCCAGACTTGCCCCAGATGATGAATTCCGAAATGATAGTGATATATGCCCCCTCGGGAGATAAATTGATGAATTTTGGATTTTTAAGATTTTTCAAGAATTTTGAATTTTTATGATGGTTGATGATGAATTGATGAAGAAACAATTAATCTCCCAACAAGATTGTTCGTAAATGCCCCTGTGATTTGATAAAAATAAATAAATCTCATAAAATCCCTCAAGAATAGCCTATAAATGCTCCAAAGGTCATTTTCAAAAGTCATTTGTGCATTTGACTTTTACAATCTTTGTGATAGAGACCTTTTAGAGTGTTCAGAGCTAGGATGCTGATCCCATACCACACCCACCGACTTGAGCGTGTGCGCCGTCATCAGCGTCCAGCCAACTATGGACCTCTGGTATGTACCTCAACTCGTCCTCGTAATTTGCGCCTTTATTTTTGATGTTTTTTTTGCATTTTTTAGATTTTTAGCGCAGAGTGAATGCGGTGTAGCGCGCCCGTGATTTTTTGTAGCGCATCATAGTTATAGAGCGCAGGGTCAGTTGTGCAGCGCGTCAGTGAAATTTTGTAGCGCGCCAGATATTTTAGCGCGCAGGGTCAGATCTGTAGCGCGCCTGGTGGGTTTTGTAGCGCACTAGAAATTTTAGCGCATTAGGTTGATTTTGTAGTGCTTTGGGTATAGATTGATGTAGCATTGTGCGTTTTGATTTTTCGTCGATTTGTTTTTTGATTCCATATATTTTAGTTTGATCTTGACTAAAACATGTGGGAAACGATCTCATGATGAGCGAGATCTATTGATTGATAATAACTACCCTCATGATAGGCGAGGAATAATTATGCATTATGAATGATTGAACCCAATTGATAGATGAGGGTTCCCTGATGATTTGATAGGTTGATAGGTAAAAGCACAATGTTTAGAAAATTTGATGATCTTATGATATTCTGATTAAAATATTTTGTTTTGTATGAGTACAGGAGCAGTTAGATGTCATCCAGGTGCGAGAGCAGTTCCCGTAGCCGTTTGATATGATACTGAGACTGTCACCTGATAAGAGACAGCATATTGCTGCTTGTGGTTTGGCGACTTTACTTGACATGCCCCATATTAGACTCAATAGGGGTCTATTGACAGCTTTGGCAGAGCGGTGGCATAGTGACCACAACACCTTTCACTTACCTACTGGCAAGATGACCATGACGCCAGAGGATGTATGGCGTATTCTTCGTATTCCCTTTGTTGGTAAGATCATGGTTCATGATTCAGAGGAGGTTGGTGGTGTAGAGGCCATGTAGAGAGCCTTTCAGGATCCCCACATTGCAGGAGAGTGGATCCCATGGATAGATATATGAGTCATATGCTCCTCTTCCTTCAGTTTTGGCGGGTTTCATTGGTGGATTCATTTGTCCTGATAAGAGGTCAAAAGGTCTATCGCTTGGATGGGGTCAGGTGCTAGAGGGCCTGGTGGTCCATAGGACGAGATATGCATGGGGCATGTGCATGCTTGCCCAGTTATATCATGATTTGCATTGGATAGTATATCTCGGCAGTAGTAGTTTATCGGCAGGGGCTACCCTTCTCCAGGTATGGGCCTAGGAGCATATTGCTGTTACGCGTCCCGTTCCAGTGTTGGCCAGACCAGCGACGAGGCCATATATATTTCGATATAGAGGCAGGCCTACCCAGCATATGATGGGTAAGCTTGAGTATTGGAGACGGATCGTTGATGATATAGAGGCAGTGACCTGGCGTCCGTACCTAGACTGTGATGCCTGGGATGATGATGATATTGAGTTGGGGTTCTTGTCTGATTCCATGTATTTGATCGGGAAGAGCCCCAGGGTTTTGGAGCGGTTCCTGTTTTGTCATGTGTATAGACAGTATGGTATTGTGCAGTGCATGCCATTGGGTGTAGCACATTATGGACGGCGATGGATTGATGTTCCTGATTGGGGTCCCAGCTTGCCTTACGGGGCACTTGTTGAGGGTTACCGTGCTCTACAGCCATCAGCATGGGATGTTCGGCGGGATATTGTCGAGGCGCCTATTACTCCTGAGTATGGAGAGTATCTGGCTTTACATCCTCCTCCACGGATCACTATTCCAGATGAGCCAGCACCTGCACCAGCAGTAGCACCAGCAGGGGGTGTTCAGGTTGGTCAGAGACGGGGTAGAGAGGAGGATGTTGATGTGGATGTGGAGAGCAGCTCGGAGACCGATAGTGATGAGAGCTCTGATAGCAGTGATGATAGCAGTGCTGATGATGGTGGAGATGGTGGGAGATCGAGTGTAGCAGGTAAATCAGAGCCATCCTCCAGTGCACCTCGTAAGAGGCAAGCAGTCACTTCCTTATCAGCAGATCCCTCAGAGATTGCGGGTTTATAGGTGCAGGTGCAGACATTGCAGGGTCAGCTAGTATAGGTGCAGGGGTTATTAGCTCAGACTCAGGCTCAGACGCAGGCACAGCTAGCTACTGCTCAGACCCAGATCACATCTCTGATTAGTGAGAGAGATGGGGCTTTACAGGCAGCAGCGACCGCACAGGCTCAGGTGACAGGATTACGAGCACAGTTGTCCACAGCCTAGGCATAGATCGTAGCCTTGACTTTAGAGTGGGATACCATCAGACGGACAGCTGAGACAGCACAGGCGACTGCAAAGAGGTTATAGAGAGTGGCAGATGGGACTTCTGTAGTGGATTATATGCGAGAGGCCATGCGGGCAGGTGCTGAGATTGAGTTCTACCAGAGCCGTTACCATGAGCTTTGCCCCCAGAGCAGAGAGTCAGCTATGCTCAGTCGCACTCAGAGAGGACTCGATCGAGGACAGTGAGCAGAGGTGTGACACAGCCTCTTCCGAGAGATCCGAGAGATCCTGGGACATCTGGTGGTGGTACCGATACTGGTGCTAGACCTGCTCCTTCTGGTGGGAGTACTACTTGAGATTATATGTGTACCCATTGAGAGATTGATACATCCATTTTTGACTGATGTTATGTTCATTCTTTGCAGACTTCATTGTATACTTTACACTTGATGAGATATATATGTGCAGCGGTTCGATTGATCCATGACATGATTTTACGTGTTTTATGTGATGGATGCATTGATTTTATGATGTATTGATGTGATGGATGCATTGATTTTATGATGTATTGATGTGAGGGATGCATTGATTTTATGATGTATTGCTGTGATGGATGCAGTAAATGATTATGTGAAATGATACTGATGATGTATTTCTTTTCCTAATGAGATGTAATGTATGATAGATAAAACGTGATGTTAATGTAATGATGTATGGAAATGTAATGATAGTGATAAATGAATATGTGATATGTGATAAATGAAATGATGTAATGAATTGTAAATGGTATGTAAAAATGTAATGATGAATGATAAATGTAAATGAAATGTAAATGGATGGTAAATGAAAATGTAAATGGATGATGAATGGAAATGTAAATGTAATGATGTATGAATATGTAATGATAGATTGAGATGGAATGCAATAATGTGATGATGTAAACGTAATGATAGATATGAATGATAAGTGAAATGAATGATGAAGGATAAATGTGATGGTAAATGTAAATGTAAATGGATGATGAATGGAAATGTAAATGAAATGTAATGATGTATGAATATGTAATGATAGATGAGATGGAATGTAATAATGAAATGTAATGATGTATGAATATGTAATGATAGATGAGATGGAATGCAATAATGTGATGATGTAAATGTAATGAAAAAATGAATGGTGAAATGTAAATATAGATAGATGATATAAGAATGATATGTAAATGAAATGATGTATGGATGTATCGATGTATCTAATGAAATGAAAATGAATGATGAGATGTTCATTGTGAATTTATGATGAGATGAAGAGATGATCCTATATGCATGGTGATTATGAAAATTGCATGTGTCAAGTATACTCAGTCTTAAATAAGAAAAGATAACATCATTTGTGAATGAATCATTGTAACTTGTGCTACTAGTACTCTGCAGATGTATTATTATGAATGTAATCTATGTTAACCATGCAAATGCCTATTTTATCAATGCAAATCTAAGTGTCATTTCAATAATCATTTTATTCTGCTTTGTATCATCACTGAGCTTTATTTTAAAATGTTGAAAGCGAATACAAGCATCAATGATATGAGATAGACCAATGATGACCTGAGTATTTCTTTCATGATTTTTGATATTGCAAGCGAACACAAGCATCATGGTATAAGATAGACCAATGATGACCTGAGCATTTCTTGCGTAAACAAACAAGAATTAATCATTTTCTTAAGTGAATTTGAATGTCATCCATGATATTTGATAGAGCACTTCCCGTGACAATTCACAAAATAATAACGACTAACTCACAAACAACAAACAAAGAAAGGGTATCATTCTTCTTCCTTACTTCTCTAGTTCAATACATCATTGAGTAGCTCCAAAGATATGATAATCAAATGATAAAATGAAAAGCACAACAATTCAAATTCTACTTAATGTATTTTCAAATCATTATTCAGATTAGATCATCAGTGTTGAGATGTGTGTGTTGATGTGTGCATGATATTTCCAAACGTTTGATCAAATGATGTGACCTAAAAAGACCTATCCTAGGGGTCTCGGGGACTGATCAAAGATTAGTCTTGCCTACGTTATATACGCAGAGACCATGTAGTTCGACTGACACAGACTCCACTTTTGACTGATGTAGACTCTATTTTGATTTTTTGATGTTTTTGGATTTTGAATTTTCTGATGTTTTTGGATTTTGATGTATTTTCTGATGTTTTTGGATTTTGGATTTTTTGATGTTTTTGGATTTTGGATTTTCTGATGTTTTTGGATTTTGATGTATTTTCTGATGTTTTTGGATTTTGATGTTCTGATGTTTTTGGATTTTGTATTTTCTGATGTTTTTGATGTTCTGATGTTTTTGGATTTTGGATTTTCTGATATTTTTGGATTTTGGATTTTCTGATGTTTTTGGATTTTTTTTGGATTTTCTGATGTTTTTGGATTTTGGATTTTCTGATGTTTTTGGATTTTTTTTGGATTTTCTGATGTTTTTGGATTTTGGATTTATCGCCACTTGATGTTGTTATGTTTGACTGCCCTTCCATGCAAGTTGAAAGTCTACTTGTACTAGATAACACTAGGATGTTGCCCCCAAGCTAGGGTAAAACATGGTATCCCTGCTATGATATGGATAGTGATAATCTCAACTGATAGATGGAAATGATATGAAAGGAAACAATCGTAACAACACTGTACCCAGTAGATAGAGGAGTTTGGTGAAAATCACAAGTAACGCCTATTTGCCAGGTTTTCATCACTTGTTTTTATTGTGTCCTCTTTCATTTTCCTTTGTATTTTTTATTTTTATTTTTATTTTTTTATTATTTTTCCCTTTTCTGTGATCATGATGCCTGTTTGCCAGGTTTTCATTAAGACAACTTTATTGACCATGCACTAGATATCCTCAAGTGTAGAATTGCCTGAGATGAATGCTGTTCATGGGCTCCTCCAACATGTCTCCTTCTGGTGTAGATAGCCGGTATGCTCCTGATCCATAGACTGATATGATGACATAAGGTCCTATCCAGTTAGGTTCAAAATTTCCCTTCTTTTCTCTGTCTGCTTGATTTCTAGGGTTTTCCCGTAGGACCAAGTCTCCGATCTGGAAGACTCTAGGCTTAACCCTATGATTATAGTTCCTAGACATCCTTTGTTGATAGGCTGTCAAATGATTGACAGCTTGTTGTTGACGTTCATCAAGTAGCTCTAATTCCTGAAGTCTAGAGACCCTATAATCTTCATCTGAAATGAGTCCCTTTAGTGAGACTCGAAGGGATGGAATTTCTACCTCACTAGGTAGTATTGCTTCTGATCCATAGACAAGAGCATATGGTGTAGCTCCTGTTGGTGTTCTGATACTAGTCCTGTAAGCCCAAAGAGCAGGATTTAGCTGAACATGCCAATCACGTCCCACTTCATTTACAGTCTTCTTGAGAATCTTTAGGATTGTTTTGTTTGAAGCTTCTGCCTGCCCATTACCTTGAGGGTAATACGGGGTTGAAAAGCGATGTTGAATGTGGAACTTTTCACACAGCTCTTGGACGTCTTGGTTTTTGAAAGGCCTACCATTATCTGTGATGATTGACTGGGGTATCCCATATCTACAAATGAGATAATTAAGAATGAAAGATGATATTTGCTTTCCAGTGATTGTGGTTAAAGGAACTTCCTCCACCCATTTTGTAAAATATTCAGTCGCTGTGATAATGAACTTGTGTCCATTAGATGAAGATGGGTGAATTTTCCCTACCAGGTCTAATCCCCACTGACAGAAAGGCCATGTAGTTGCAAATGGATGCAGCTCCTATGCTGGTGCATGTATAAGATTGCCATGGATCTGGTATTTTGAACATCTTTTGACAAACTGATAAGATTCTTATTCCATGTGTGGCCAATAATACCCCAAACGAAGGAGTTTCTTGGCTAAAGATAATCCACTTGAATGTGTTCCACAAATTCCTTCATGGACCTCATGTAAAGCGGAAGTGGATTCGTCATGTTTTAAACAACGTAAAAGAGTACCATCTAGGTCTCAACGGTAAAGGGTGTCGGAAATAATGGTATGTTTGGCGGATTGGCGTATGAAGTTGCGCTTTTGGTTGCGAGAAAGATCTGGTGGTAAGATATTATCTTTCAGATAAGCATAAATGTCTCCATAAATGGAGGATTGGGCACTATCCAAAAGGCTTATGGTTTGGGATTTGGGATTTGCGTATGCAGGATTTGATACTTGTTCTACAATAAATCGATAACGATCTTGCGTTTCAGGCATTTGTAGAAGAGATGCTATTGTGGCCATGGCATCTGCTGCTTTGTTCTATGATCTTGGTATCTGCTCAAATTTGATTTCTATGAAGTATTTTCTTAGGTCATCCACCATCCTCTTGTACAAAATCAGTGTGTCATCCTTAGTTTGGTAATCATTGTTGACTTGGTAGATGATTAACTGGGAGTCTCCATACACCTGTAGTTCTATGATTTTCCATTCAATAGCCACTTTAATTCCAAGGATCAAAGCTTCATATTCTGCCACATTGTTAGTGCAACGGAAGGTAAGCCTGTATGATTGCGGGATTGTGTGCCCAAGAGGTGTGATAAATAGAATTCCTGCCCCTGATCCATGTTGTGTGTAGGATCCATCAAAGTAGAGTTGCCATGGTTGTGTTGTAACATTGAGGATATCTGCATCGGGAAATTCCATGGTCATAGGATGACTGTCTGATAATGGAGCTTCTGCTAATTGATCGGCGATGACTTGTCCTTTGATAGCTCGCCTTTCAACATACTGAATATCAAACTCACCGAGGAGCATGACCCACTTTGCCAACCTTCCTGTTAAAGCTGCTTTGCTCAGTAAATACTTGAGAGGATCAATTTTTGCAACGAGCTTGATAGTGTGAGTGAGCATATAATGTCACAATTTTTGTGTTGCAAATATTACTGCTAAGCATGATTTTTCAATGAAGGTGTAGTTTACTTCATGTCCATTGAGTGTCCTGCTGATATAGTATATTGCCTGTTCTTTTCCTTTTTTATCCTCTTGTGCTAGCAAGGCTCCTAAAGAAATATCTGTTGTTGTGATATATAGCAACAATGGCTTGTCTTCGTTGGGTGGTACCAAGATTGGTGGTGTCATCAGATAATGCTTGATTTGATTGAAAGTACTCTCACATTGTTCATCCCATTTAAAAGGCACATTTTTATGCAAAAGATGGTTGAATGGATGACACCGATCTGCTAGTTGAGAGATGAATCTTCTAATGGACTGTAGTCGGCCTTGTAGAGATCTTAATGTACTGATATTCTTAGGAGGTGGCATTTCCATAATGGCTTGGACTTTTGCTGGATCTACTTCAATTCCCTTTGTAGAAACTATTTATCCTAGGAGTTTTGCTGATGTTACTCCAAAGGCACATTTCTTAGGATTCAATCTGACTTTGAATTTTTCCAACCTGTCAAATATTTTGGCCAATATTTCTAGATGTCCTTCCCTGGTGTAATACTTTGCTAAGATATCATCCACATAGTCCTCCATGAAGGTGTGCATCATATCATGGAAGATTGTTGTCATAGCTCGCTGGTATGTAGCTCCTGCATTCTTTAACCCAAAAGGCATGACATTCCAGCAAAAGGTGCCCCATGGACATGTAAATGCTATCTTCTCCTAGTCTTCAGGGGCTATCTTGATTTGATTGTATCTTGAAAATCCATCCATGAGTGATAGCATTTAATGACCAGCTGTGAGATCTACAATCATGTCTATGTTTGGCAAAGGAAAATCATCCTTTGGACATGCCTTATTTAAATCCCGAAAATTAGTACATATTCTAATGGTGTTATCTGGCTTTGAAACAGGTACAATGTTGGATATCCATTCTGCATAATCAATAGATCTGATGAATCCAGCATCTAGTAATTTCTTCAAATCATTTTTCACTAATAATGCAACATGTGGATGCATTTTTCTCAGCTTTTGTTTTACTGGTTTAGTGCCAGCTGGTAAGGATAAGTGATGCATAATGAGATCTGTGTCCAAGCCTGGCATGTCAGAGTATGACCAAGCAAAATTGATGCATCGTTCTTCAAAGAATTTGATAAAATCTGGCTTTTCTGTATCTATCATGGATGCGGCCAGGTGTAGTATTCTTGCTTTCTCTGCTGTGCCAATATTAATAGACTGTGTGGGTTCTATCAACACTGATGATCTTTCATGGTAATGTTGCAGGAGGATGTCAAACCTTCCATCCTTTGGTGCCTCAATGAGGTTTTCGCCATCAGATGTGTTCTTTGTTTTTACTATTTTAGGATCAAATACTGCCATAGAATGGTTTTCACCATTAGATCCATTTTTTTCTTTCATATTTTTGCAACTGGAAGGCTTGGCATCCTCCTGCCTAAAAGCGTCATTAAAAGAAGTATTGGTAGAACAAGTATCAGATTCCTCATAGCAAAGGTAGTTAATAATGGAGGAGTCATTGTCAAAAATAGGGAGATTGATAGGATGTTGGGGTTCCCATTCGATAAGTTCGGGATGTAGTAAAGGCAACGAATCATTAGATGGGTTGAGGTCGGCGATTATGAAAGCTCAGACGGAAATGTCGTCCAGGTTGTCTGTGGTTATTTCGAGGCCTACAAAGGTATTTTCTTCCACATCATTTATCTCAATCGATGTCTGTTCATCTTCACTTGAGTCATCAAAATTTTGTGTTTCAAAGACAATAGGATTAAAACTTGAGCTTTGACCCTCCTCGTGATTGGGGGTATACTTTTTGATAATGTCAACCTGAATATCTTCATAGCAAACCTCTGATAAGTTGTCCCACTCATACTCATTTGAATCTGTTTCAGAATTATCTCTTATTTGAAGAATACGCTCCACAGTTTTATTGGTGATTTCTGCTCTTGCTTTTTCTGTGTACCCTAGTCCAGTTTTATCCTTATGTTGGAGTGTAAGAGGCTGGATTGGTTCTGTTATGCCTTGTTTTCTTAACCCAAGAGGTCCCTGTCCTGAATATCCCATCTTCTCAAGAATATTTTTTCCTTTCCCATATTGATTTGTCTCTATGATGTTACTTGTGGAGGCGGGGGCTTCCTCATCCTTATAAAGCCAATTTAGTATGGCCTTATCTTCTGATTCTTCATCTAAGCTCCCAGCTTTTACAAATCTGCCATCTAATGCTGTTGTAGATTGTTCTGAAGTGTGGGTGTTTGTAGATGGCTGTCCATATGTTTGTAAGGAGGGTAACATTTGTGATAGATGAAATGAGTGTCCAACACCATATTCACTTATTCCTTTGTCACTTATTTGCACTTCCTTGGTGAATTGATGTGAGAGTGGAGCCAATTGTTCTTCAACATTTGAAGAGTTAGATTGTGCCACCCTTATCTCTTGTGATTTTTGTTG
>VDFB02080928.1:0-167727 GCA_007258455.2 Sequoia sempervirens | reverse complement strand
AATGAACATCTCTATCTTCTCCTCTTCAGGAATAGATCTAGGGTATTTAGCAAATAGCCTTCTCCATCGTTGGAGAAAAGAGAGAAACTTTTCGCCCTTTATTTGTTTGGTGTTGTAAAGTTCTTTTAAGGTTACCCCATGTTGGATGTTGAATGAGAAGTGTGTTATGAACCTATTGATTAATTCCTCAAAGGATTGAATCCCAGGTTCTAATTTAGAAAACCACTCTATGCAAGTGTTTCCTAGGCTCCTTGGAAATAATTGTAGTAGGTAAGAGTCCTTGTGTGCGAACTCTATGCTCATGGCAGAAATTCTCATATGTAATCAAATGGATCGGTTCTTCCATTATACTTGTTGTATGTTGGGTACTCACAATACCTTGGAAATGGTATCATGTTAATGCTTGAGTCAAATGGATAAGGGAAAATGTCTTGTAATAGATATCTCTTTGTTGGCCCTTGTTGGATATTTTGGAATTGTAGTTGCAATTGTTGGATTTGTCTTGTCAAAACATCTATTTGATTTGGATTTTCTATACTAGTTGAGTTAGGTGTGGCTGTTTCCTTGAGTTGATTGACATCAAAGTCTTTAGGAAGTTTAGCACCTTTGTCAGCTAGTAGTAGAAGATACTTTTTCATGTCTTGCTCTAGCATCTTTTCCATAAATTTATGGAAATGAGGGTCTTGTTGAACTTTCTCGATTTCCTCCGCAGTTATTTCTTTCTCATGCGAGTTAATAAGAGGATCAGTGTTGCTATATCATCCCCAAGGGTTTTCTTCAGCCATGGCTGCTATTCTTTCATTTTCTTCTTGTTGTTTCTTTTGATATGTTGATCATGTGAAGATAGGCATACAAATGTTTAAAGGTTTACTTTAGACTTTGATCTTGGATTTGATTGGATAAATGTCAAGGTTGTTGAAAAATCTGATTTTGTCTTGTCTAGTTTCGTGATGAAAGGATGATAGAATCCTTGATAGGGAAAATTTTGACAGAAAATCTCAGATTTTGGTGATAATGACACTATGCAAGATGCTGCAAGATCTAGGTGTAGGGGTAAAGCTTTCCTTTTGTATGACCTAAGTGTTCTGGACTATGCAAAAAAAAATAAAAATGTTTTGAACTGATGGAAACCTTGTATTCGATATGGGCAAGCTCACAAAATGTCCTATTAACTCTCTATTTTTCGGGTTTTATGGCGCGCTAAAACAGAGACTGAGCGCGCTGAAACAGAGACTGGGTGCGCTAAAATAGAGACCAGACGCGCTAAAACAGAGACCAAGAGCGATGGAATAGAGATTGGGCGCGCTAAAACAGAGATACAAAGTGCTGAGACAGAGACCAGACGCGCTAAAACAGAGACTGGGTGCGCTAAAACAGAGACCAAGAGCGCTGGAATAGAGACTGGGCGCGCTAAAACAGAGACCAAGCGTGCTGAAACAGAAACCAAGAGCGCTAAAACAGATACCGGGAGCGCTAAAACAGATACCGGGCGCGCTAAAACTATGACCTTAAGGGGTTTAAGACAGAGAAAAATTATCTTATTCTATGAAACTCACTAGGTCTGGTATCATATTAATTTGGTTGTTAATAATGGAGAGTCATTGTAAAACAAGAGATTGATAGGATGTTGGGGTTCCCATTCGATAGGATTGGGATGGTAAAGACAGCAGATCATTAGATGGGTTGAGGTGTGATTATGAAGCTTCGAGGCGGAGTAATGGTCCGGGTTAATGCAGTAGTTGTGCGAGGGCCTACAAAAGTATTTTCTTCCACATCATTTATCTCCAATGATGTGGATTTCATCTTCACTTGAGTCATTGAAATTTTGCGTTTCAAAGACAATAGGATTAAAACTTGAGCTTTGACCCTCCTCGTGATTGGGGGTATACTTTTTGATAATATCAATCTGAATATCTTCATAGGAAACCTCTGATAGGTTGTCTCACTCATACTCATTTGAATCTGTTTCAGAATTATCTCTTATTTGAAGAATACGCTCCACAGTTTTATTGGTGATTTCTGCTCTTGCTTTTTCTGTGTATCCTAGTCCAGTTTTGTCCTTATGTTGGAGCGTAAGAGGCTGGATTGGTTCTGTTATGCCTTGTTTTCTTAACCCAAGAGGTCCCTGTCCTGAATATCCCATCTTCTCAAGAATATTTTTTCCTTTCCCATATTGATTTGTCTCTATGATGTTACTTGTGGAGGCGGGGGCTTCCTCATCCTTATAAAGCCAATTTAGTATGGCCTTATCTTCTGATTCTTCATCTAAGCTCCCAGCTTTTACAAATCTGCCATCTAATGCTGTTGTAGATTGTTCTGAAGTGTGGGTGTTTGTAGATGGCTGTCCATATGTTTGTAAGGAGGGTAACATTTGTGATAGATGAAATGAGTGTCCAACACCATATTCACTTATTCCTTTGTCACTTATCTATACTTCCTTGGTGAATTGATGTGAAAGTGGAGCCAATTGTTCTCCAACATTTGAAGAGTTAGATTGTGCCACCCTTATCTCTTGTGATTTTTGTTGTTTTGGAAGCCACTTTGAAATGAAGCTTTGCTGTTGTTCACTATCTGATGTGCCAACTTCTCTATTGTTAGGTATGAATGTATCCTGAGATGTCTTCAATGTATGACAAGCTTGGGTGTCATTGTAGTCTGCTGTGATTGTTACCTCATGTCCATTGACAGGAAATTTCAGGCATTGATGATAGGTAGAAGGTACTGCTTGCATATCATGGATCCAAGGGCGTCCCAATAGTATGTTGTATGTCAGTTCCCTATCTAAGACTTGGCAAACCACTTTTTGGACAATAGGCCCAACTTGAATGGGTAATATGATCAATCCTTTAGAGGACCTCTCTTCTTCATCATATGCTTTGATTGTGATTTTTCTTCTTGTATCAATGGCTTCATCTGAGTATCCTAGTGCACGAATCAGTTTTAAGGTACAAATATTTAAACCAGCCCCTCCATCTATCAGGACACGCTTTACACGATGTTTATGGATAAGGACTTCAATGTGAAGGGCAGAATTCTGCGGATGGGTGAGTGATACATCATCATGTTCGGAAAATGAAAGGCAATGAGGTGCAGATAGATGTCCCACCATAGCTTGGAATTGACACACATCTAGATTGTTAGGTACCGTAGTTGATACAAGAGCTTGTTCAAGAACCTCTTTGTGTGATGGGGAAATCTTCAAAAGTTCCAAGATTGATATTTGTGCCGGTATTTTCTGCAATTGATCGATGAGATTATATTGATTGGAGGGAGGATCCACTGATGGGGATGATATTGATGCTCCTTTCAATATAACTTTGGATTGTGCCCTTGTTGTGGCATTAACCGGTTGGTACTCTTATTTCCCTTTGAGTGTGACTACATTGATTTGGTTTTCGGATTTGTCCATATGTTGTACCAAATTGGTAGATGTAATGTCATTGTTCTGATTGATTTGGTTGTATAACTCTTCATCCTCCTTGGCAGCAGAAAAACAAAGGATTGTTGCGTCATAAACATAACCAACATTTTTACCTTTGGTGTTTGCGGAAGAAGATTCTCCTTTCTGATAATTGGGTAGAGGATTTTTGAATGTTGTATGATCTTTGTTTGTTTGAGGGCCCTCTACAAATACTTTCTTTTGATCTATGAGGTCTTGTACCGCATGTTTTAATTGGCAACAATTTTCAGTCATGTGACCTTTATTTTGATGATAGTGACAGTAATGTAAGTCATTCCACCATGATGGTTTGACTTGAGGGTCCCAATTTCTAGCCTCTTGCACTTGAATGAGTTTTTCGTTTAAAAGTTCCTTGAGGACTGATTCCAATGATTGTCCTAACGGTGTGAATTTTCTTTTATTGGAGGGTCGTTGGAATGATTGGGCTTTTGTTTCTCCACTGTTTTGATTATTTCCTTGATCACTACTTTGTTTGACATTAAAACCATTGTTTTGTTTGTTTGTAGTAGTTGGTGTCAAGGTGAATACTGGTTTAGGTGTATGTGTATCGATCATGGTATCAGTATTCTTGTTCTTTTGCCAAAATCTTGGCTTTTCGTTGTTGCTGTTAGAGGAATGGTTATTGTTTGAACCTTCAGTGAAATGTTTGATTGTTCCTCTTTTGATTAGAGCCTCTTCGATTTTGAGCCCTTTTTCGATAACTTGTTCAAATGTGGATGGACATTGTAAGTCCAATCTGTAATTCATGTCATCTACTAAGTTATCAATGAACATCTCTATCTTCTCCTCTTCAGGAATAGATCTAGGGTATTTAGCAAATAGCCTTCTCCATCGTTGGAGAAAAGAGAGAAACTTTTCGCCCTTTGCTTGTTTGGTGTTGTAAAGTTCTTTTAAGGTTACCCCATGTTGGATGTTGAATGAGAAGTGTGTTATGAACCTATTGATTAGTTCCTCAAAGGATTGAATTCCAGGTTCTAATTTAGAAAACCACTCCATGCAAGTGTTTCCTAGGCTTCTTGGAAATAACCGTAGTAAGTAAGAGTCCTCGTGTGCGAACTCTATGCTCATAGCTCGAAATTCTCGTACGTGGTCAAACGGATCAGTTCTCCCATTATATTTGTTGTATGTTGGGTACTCACAATACCTTGGAAATGGTATCATGTTGATGCTTGAGTCAAATGGATAAGGGCAAATGTCTTGTAATAGATACCTCTTTGTTGGCCCTTGTTGGATATTCTGGAATTGTAATTGTAACTGTTGGATTTGTCTTGTCAAAGCATCTATTTGATTTGGATTCTCTATATTAGTTGAGTTAGGTGTGGTTGCTTCCTTGAGTTGATTGACATCAAAGTCTTTAGGAAGCTTAGCACCTTTGTCAGCTAATAAGAGAAGATACTTTTCCATGTCTTGCTCTAGCATCTTTTCCATAAATTTATGGAAATGAGGGTCTTGTTGAACTTTCTCGATTTCCTCTATAGTTATTTCTTTCTCATGTGAGTTAATAAGAGGATCAGTGTTGCTATATCGTCCCCAAGGGTTTTCTTCAACCATGGCTGCTATTCTTTCATTTTCTTCTTGTTGTTTCTTTTGATATGCTGATCGTGTGAAGATAGGCATACAAATGTTTAAAGGTTTACTTTAGACTTTGATCTTGGATTTGATTGGATAAATGTCAAGGTTGTTGAAAAATCTGATTTTGTCTTGTCTAGTTTCGTGATGAAAGGATGATAGAATCCTTGATAGGGAAACTTTTGACAGAAAATCTCAGATTTTGGTGATAATGACACTATGCAAGATGCTGCAAGATCTAGGTGTAGGGGTAAAGCTTTCCTTTTGTATGACCTAAGTGTTCTGGACTATGCAAAAAAAAATAAAAATGTTTTGAACTGATGGAAACCTTGTATTCGATATGGGCAAGCTCACAAAATGTCCTATTAACTCTCTATTTTTTGGGTTTTATGGCGCGCTAAAATAGAGACTGAGCGCGCTGAAACAGAGACTAGGTGCGCTAAAATAGAGACCAGACGTGCTAAAACAGAGACCAAGAGCGATGGAATAGAGACTGGGTGCGCTAAAACAGAGATACAAAGTGCTGAGACAGAGACCAGACGCGCTAAAACAGAGACTGGGTGCGCTAAAATAGAGACCAAGAGCGCTGGAATAGAGACTGGGCGCGCTAAAACAGAGACCAAGCGTGCTGAAACAGAAACCAGGAGCGCTAAAACAGATACCGGGAGCGCTAAAATAGATACCGGGCGCGCTAAAACTATTACCTTAAGGGGTTTAAGACAGAGAAAAATTATCTTATTCTATGAAACTCACTAGGTCTGGTATCATATTGGATGGCTGGTTGTTAATAATGGAGGAGTCATTGTCAAAAACAGGGAGATTGATAGGATGTTGGGGTTCCCATTCGATAAGTTCGGGATGTAGTAAAGGCAACGAATCATTAGATGGGTTGAGGTCGGCGATTATGAAAGCTCAGACGGAAATGTCGTCCAGGTTGTCTGTGGTTATTTCGAGGCCTACAAAGGTATTTTCTTCCACATCATTTATCTCAATCGATGTCTGTTCATCTTCACTTGAGTCATCAAAATTTTGTGTTTCAAAGACAATAGGATTAAAACTTGAGCTTTGACCCTCCTCGTGATTGGGGGTATACTTTTTGATAATGTCAACCTGAATATCTTCATAGCAAACCTCTGATAAGTTGTCCCACTCATACTCATTTGAATCTGTTTCAGAATTATCTCTTATTTGAAGAATACGCTCCACAGTTTTATTGGTGATTTCTGCTCTTGCTTTTTCTGTGTACCCTAGTCCAGTTTTATCCTTATGTTGGAGTGTAAGAGGCTGGATTGGTTCTGTTATGCCTTGTTTTCTTAACCCAAGAGGTCCCTGTCCTGAATATCCCATCTTCTCAAGAATATTTTTTCCTTTCCCATATTGATTTGTCTCTATGATGTTACTTGTGGAAGCGAGGGCTTCCTCATCCTTATAAAGCCAATTTAGATGGCCTTATCTTCTGATTCTTCATCTAAGCTCCCAGCTTTTACAAATCTGCCATCTAATGCTGTTGTAGATTGTTCTGAAGTGTGGGTGTTTGTAGATGGCTGTCCATATGTTTGTAAGGAGGGTAACATTTGTGATAGATGAAATGAGTGTCCAACACCATATTCACTTATTCCTTTGTCACTTATCTGTACTTCCTTGGTGAATTGATGTGAGAGTGGAGCCAATTGTTCTTCAACATTTGAAGAGTTAGATTGTGCCACCCTTATCTCTTGTGATTTTTGTTGTTTTGGAAGCCACTTTGAAATGAAGCTCTGCTGTTGCTCACTATCTGATGTGTCAACTTCTCTATTGTTAGGTATGAATGTATCTTGAGATGTCTTCAATGTATGACAAGCTTGGGTGTCATTGTAGTCTGCAGTGATTGTTACCTCCTGTCCATTAACGGGAAATTTCAGGCATTGATGATAGGTAGAAGATACTACTTGCATATCATGGATCCAAGGGCGTCCCAACAGTATGTTGTATGTCAGTTCCCTATCTAAGACTTGGCAAACCACTTTTTGGACAATAGGCCCAACTTGAATGGGTAATATGATCAATCCTTTAGAGGACCTTTCTTCTTCATCATATGCTTTGATTGTGATTTTTCTTCTTGTATCAATGGCTTCATCTGAGTATCCTAGTGCATGAATCAGCTTTAAGGTACAAATATTTAAACCATCCCCTCCATGTATTAGGACACGTTTTACACGATGTTTATGGATAAGGACTTCAATGTGAAGGGCGGAATTATGCGGGTGGGTGAGTGATACATCATCATGTTCAGAAAATGAAAGGCAATGAGGTGCAGATAGATGTCCCACCATAGCTTGGAATTGACACACATCCAGATTGTTAGGTACTGTAGTTGATACGAGAGCTTGTTCAAGAACCTCTTTGTGTGATGGGGAAATCTTCAAAAGTTCCAAGATTGATATTTGTGCCGGTATTTTCTGCAATTGATCGATGAGATTATATTGATTGGAGGGGGGATCCACTGATGGGGATGATATTGATGCTCCTTTCAATATAACTTTGGATTGTGCCCTTGTTGTGGCATTAACCGGTTGGTACTCTTATTTCCCTTTGAGTGTGACTACATTAATTTGGTTTTCGGATTTGTCCATATGTTGTACCAAATTGGTAGATGTAATGTCATTGTTCTGATTGATTTGATTGCATAACTCTTCATCCTCTTTGGTAGCAGAAAAACAAAGGATTGTTGCGTCATAAACATAACCAACGTTTTTACCTTTGGTGTTTGTGGAAGAAGATTCTCCCTTCTGATAATTGGGTAGAGGATTTTTGAATGTTGTATGACCTTTGTTTGTTTGAGGGCCCTCTACGAATACTTTCTTTTGATCTATGAGGTCTTGTACTGCATGTTTTAATTGCCAACAATTTTCAGTCATGTGACCTTTATTTTGATGATAGTGACAGTAATGTAAGTCATTCCACCATGATGGTTTGACTTGAGGGTCCCAATTTCTAGCCTCTTGCACTTGAATGAGTTTTTCCTTTAAAAGTTCCTTGAGGACTGATTCCAATGATTGTCCTAACGGTGTGAATTTTCTTTTATTAGGAGGGTCGTTGGAATGATTGGGCTTTTGTTTCTCCACTGTTTTGATTATTTCCTTGATCACTACTTTGTTTGACATTAAAACCATTGTTTTGTTTGTTTGTAGTAGTTGGTGTCAAGGTGAATACTGGTTTAGGTGCATGTGTATCGATCATGGTATCAGTATTCTTGTTCTTTTGCCAAAATCTTGGCTTTTCGTTGTTGCTGTTAGAGGAATGGTTATTGCTTGAACCTTCAATGAAGTGTTTGATTGTTCCTCTTTTGATTAGAGCCTCTTCGATTTTGAGTCCCTTTTCGATAACTTGTTCAAATGTGGATGGACATTGTAAGTCCAATCTGTAATTCATGTCATCTACTAAGTTATCAATGAACATCTCTATCTTCTCCTCTTCAGGAATAGATCTAGGGTATTTAGCAAATAGCCTTCTCCATCGTTGGAGAAAGGAAAGAAATTTTTCACCCTTTGCTTGTTTGGTGTTGTAAAGTTCTTTTAAGGTTACCCCATGTTGGATGTTGAATGAGAAGTGTGTTATGAACCTATTGATTAATTCCTCAAAGGATTGAATCCCAGGTTCTAATTTAGAAAACCACTCCATGCAAGTGTTTCCTAGGCTTCTTGGAAATAATCGTAGTAAGTAAGAGTCCTCGTGTGCGAACTCTATGCTCATAGCTCGAAATTCCCGTACGTGATCAAACGGATCAGTTCTCCCATTATATTTGTTGTATGTTGGGTACTCACAATACCTTGGAAATGGTATCATGTTAATGCTTGAGTCAAATGGATAAGGGCAAATGTCTTGTAATAGATACCTCTTTGTTGGCCCTTGTTGGATATTTTGGAATTGTAGTTGCAATTGTTGGATTTGTCTTGTCAAAGCATCTATTTGATTTGGATTTTCTATACTAGTTGAGTTAGGTGTGGCTGTTTCCTTGAGTTGATTGACATCAAAGTCTTTAGGAAGTTTAGCACCTTTGTCAGCTAGTAGTAGAAGATACTTTTCCATGTCTTGCTCTAGCATCTTTTCCATAAATTTATGGAAATGAGGGTCTTGTTGAACTTTCTCGATTTCCTCTATAGTTATTTCTTTCTCATGTGAGTTAATAAGAGGATCAGTGTTGCTATATCGTCCCCAAGGGTTTTCTTCAACCATGGCTGCTATTCTTTCATTTTCTTCTTGTTGTTTCTTTTGATATGCTGATCGTGTGAAGATAGGCATACAAATGTTTAAAGGTTTACTTTAGACTTTGATCTTGGATTTGATTGGATAAATGTCAAGGTTGTTGAAAAATCTGATTTTGTCTTGTCTAGTTTCGTGATGAAAGGATGATAGAATCCTTGATAGGGAAACTTTGACAGAAAATCTCAGATTTTGGTGATAATGACACTATGCAAGATGCTGCAAGATCTAGGTGTAGGGGTAAAGCTTTCCTTTTGTATGACTTAAGTGTTCTGGACTATGAAAAAAAATGTTTTGAACTGATGGAAACCTTGTATTCGATATGGGCAAGCTCACAAAATGTCCTATTAACTCTCTATTTTTCGGGTTTTATGGCGCGCTAAAACAGAGACCGAGTGCGCTGAAACAGAGACTGGGCGCGCTAAAACAGAGAGGCACGCTGAAACAGATAGTGCTGAGACAGAGACCAGACGCGCTAAAACAGAGACTGGGTGCGCTAAAACAGAGACCAAGAGCGCTGGAATAGAGACTGGGCGCGCTAAAACAGAGACCAAGCGTGCTGAAACAGAAACCAGGCGCTAAAACAGATACCGGGAGCGCTAAAACAGATACCGGGCGCGCTAAAACTATGACCTTAAGGGGTTTAAGACAGAGAAAAATTATCTTATTCTATGAAACTCACTAGGTCTGGTATCATATTGGATGGCTGGTTGTGGAATGTATTCTAGACGAATTCTCTGACTATGATTGTGGTGTTGCCTAAGAGCTCTTCTTTAAAAATATGCTTGTGAATCTAAGGGAGCTCCAGCGTAGTCGTCTGTATAACCTCTAGAGAAATCGTGATACCTATGAATAAAAGTTCTATGTTGGAGTAGAACTTTCCTGCTTTGATACAGAAATCTTTGTTTTCTTAGGAGTTGTTTGTATGCAAGTGTTCTCTTTGGTTTTTGGATTCGTTTGGCAAGAGATTTCTTGACAAACTTGGTGGATACCCAATCTCGAATCATGCGAAATCCACAAGTGTTTTGATTTTAAGGATTTTGTGATGATCTTATCTGAGTTTAATGATAGAAAACACAGCAATCAAGAATAGAATGGTTGTATTTAAAATCCTAGAATCTAAACAAGTAGTGTATGTTCTTAAGAATCAATGATTCTCTTGATTTTCACTGGTTTGATAACAAGATAAAACACATCAAATAGACTCACTCCTAGAGACAAAAGGTCATTGTTATATACTCGAACGGCCCACAGCTTGGAATTGCGTCGACTCACACATCCATGTCACCCCCTAGAGGGCGCCTGTGTTTTTGTCTTTTCCAAGTGCGTACTCAGAGTGACGGAAGTGGATACCGGATCCCCTGAGCAAACAATCCTTGGCAATTATATGGTGAGTGCTTGAGGGTAGATTCTTCCCCGCCCCTACACCGCTGAGTATTACAATGTTTAGAAACTGACAAGCGTGCTTCTAGTTCTAGGTTCTTAGATAGGGTTTCCATTCGGAGTGGCAAATGGATAAACTCCCTCGAGAGACCTCCCAATCTTTAGAAAAAGATTTTGGGGATGGTTATCCTGCACACTTCCGTTGAAAGAGGGTTTCCCCAAATTCACATAAATTTTTAAGTGGGTTGGAATACCATGGCTTTTGGTTGTCCCCACTCAGGTCGTTCCTGTAGGGTGAATACTTTTTCCCACTACGGCAGGCCTGTCTAAAGGTTTTAAGAAAACTTGAAACCGCATTAAGTAAATGGTGAGTCTGGTTTTCTGATGCACCCAGTTAAGGGGAGAGCATAAACCTATCACCCAAACACAGCAAAAAAATGTTGTTCTTTTTAAAACCCAAAAGACAAGTGATTTATTCTAATGGAGATATTGCTCCATGACAAGCATGATGTTCAATTTTTAAACCTCCAAAAAGAACTGTGATGTTTCTATCCTAGGATTGGTGAATTTTAATCCATTTATATCCTATGATTGGTAAGTTTTAACTATTTCTATCCTAGGATTGGTAAATTTTAACTGTTTCTATCCTAGGATTGGTAAATTTTAACCAAACAAAAAGACAGAAAAGAAATCTGGCCGCGGACGCGTCGGATCCAGATGAAAAAAATGCTTTTAAAGATAAAAATATGGCACGCTGGAACAGAAACCAGGCGCGTTGGAACAGGAACCCGGCGCTCTGGAACAGTAACTGAGCGCACTGGAACAGTAACTGAGTGTGCTGTAAAAGGAACCCGGCGCGCTGCAAAAACTCACGATCCCGCAAAAACTTTCACGCTGATTCCTGTACGACACGATTTTCAAAAAGTTAGCAAAATATGGGGTAAAGCCCCATGGTGGGCGCCAAATTGTAAGCTGTAGAAGGGGGAAAATGAATTAAACTATGCATCTACGCTTCTAAATAAGATAATTGCATCTAAGATTAAGAAATTTAAACTAATTTAAACTACAAAATCTACAGAAATTTATCCTATTGCTCTCTAACTCTAAAGACTTCTCTAATTTACTTGGCTCTCAGATTTGTAAGCTAATTAAATTATTAAAGTGACACTTAGAGAATGAGAAATGAGATTATGCTATTCTATTATGATCTAAATGTGCAAGCTCTATTCTAATGGCAGCCATGACTGCAAATGCTGATGCTTGATGGATGCTAGATGGTTGCTTCAATGCTGGATAGTTTGGATGCTTGAGCACTTTGGAAACCTGCAGAGTAAGATTGCATTAGTTGGGATCCTTTTCTTGTAGCCCAAGAGCTGTATTTATAGCTTTCACGGTAGCACAATTGCACAGGAAACCGGGATGAGGGGCTGTGATTTCCTCTGGAGAATCCAAAGGCATGGGATGAGAAGAAGGAGCTGATAATGGAGAATGGTTTCTCCCCATGAAAACACCAGGAAAGATAAGAGAGAAGGTGGGTGGAAGGTTGTTGAGAGAACTTCCTGCAAATTTTTCCTGAAGCTTTCCCGTGAATGGCAGTGCCATTAATTTGATTGGTGAGAAATAAATATTTATTGGTGAGTGAATAGTGCAAATTTTATGCATAAATTTAAATATTTTTAATTTATTTAAATTTAGCAAAAGGAGGAATAAATAATTTAATAAATCAAACTATAGGGTTTGTTTTATTAAATTAAAAGGAGAATGATAATTAAATAAAAGATTTTTAGCAATCTTTATTTAATTAAGAAGAAATGTGATTTTAAATAACACAATTTATTTAAATTGTGTATTAATTTTAAGATAGAAGAAATAATGATAACAATTAAATAAAACAAAGTTTTTAATTTTGTTTATTTAATTAAGAGAGAAATAATGTGATAAAAATGATAATAATTAAATAAAACAAAGTTTTTAATTTTGTTTATTTAATTACGAGAGAAAAATAGAAGAA
The DNA here is from genome assembly GCA_007258455.2 of Sequoia sempervirens. NCBI lineage: Eukaryota > Viridiplantae > Streptophyta > Pinopsida > Cupressales > Cupressaceae > Sequoia > Sequoia sempervirens. The sequence continues at coordinate 155,062 of VDFB02080928.1, read as the reverse complement.
TTATAAATGAACTTAATATAAATAAATATTTCTATTTATTTACTAAGTAGAAGAATTTAAGATTAATTAATCAAATAAGTCGTATTCAATTAATTAGATTCTCCAGACCATTTTTAGGTGTCTACACTAAACATTTCTTGTTAGATTTCAAATGATGCAATAACTAGGTATTTATAGGAATTTATTCAATTTACCACAAATTAAATTCCAAAAGTTGGCATTTGTAATGTGAATTTCAAATGTTAAAATGTCAACACTGACATATCAAAAATTTATCCTAGACGAAATAGGGGGAATCATACATTCTAGGGTGAATGGGTCTTGGCCCTATTTTCCAAGACATTAAGTGTCGAGGGAAAAGTGTTAATTAGATGCATATGTTCAATGCTTGCAATTTCTTAGAAAATGGTGCAAATGGCCCCAAAATGTATAATTTATGAAAATAGATGTTTAATTAGGCTCAATAATTTAGGGGGAGAAAAACATAGTGTGAAATTTTCAAGGGTGACAATTTTTGATGTTACAGGACCTTTTATGTGGATTTCACATTTTACCACCTAATTTTATAGGGTCATCACTCATAATAAATCCTTAATAAATCATTTCTTTTTCTTTTTGTGGTGGTTTCTAGACTCAATAGGAGCTAAAGAAGATGGAAAAAAATGTTCATTAATATATAATTGTGTAGGAGCCCCAAATATACTCTTACCCTTCATAGATAGTAGGAAATGCCTCTTGCAATGCTTGTTCAATAGTTGGAATAACAACCTTATCCCATGGTAGAGTTACAACATCAAATGATATCACTCTTGGTGATCTAATCAAATTAACAAGATAGCTCTTACCCATATGATTCAAATTTATGTGTACTTTGAAAACAATTATTTCTTCTGGTGAAGTCATTCCTTCCCCAATTCTTTTGACTTTTCTACTTCAACTTATTTATCCTTTTGTACCTTTCTCTTATTCACCAAATAATAGTTAAAATACACATCATCATGGCTTTTCCTTTCTCCATTATTAGTATTATCCTTAGGGTATGTGAGGGCTATACCTTTCAATTTTAGTGCTTGAGCACACTGGTTCAACCACACCTTACATCTATTTGTTTTTATAAATTTCTTCAATTGAAGTGTCCTCCAGTTGAGACCAATTTGGGTTTGGAAGGCGTTGATAAAAAATTCTATTGCCTTCATATCTAGGATGTAGTATGTTTTCATCATCATCCTTGATATGTGGAGGCACCACATGAGTACCCAAGGTCTTCAAATGCTTTAGGGTCAATCTTTGATAATGAATTTTCTTGACTTCATGATCATTAACATAGTAATCCCCAAATTTATCTATGTGAGAATCATGCTTGATCTTCTTATTAATGTTTCTTTCCATCTGTCAGTAAGGATCATAGATTCACCTAGTCTATTCAAATGGATTTAATCCTAATAGTTGTAACTCCTTTTCTCATCTTTAGTATTAGAAAGTATATTTCACTTATACTAGCCTATGTTAATTAGGAATTTAACACCCCCTCCCTAGTGTACCACCTCAAAGGCTTCATGTGACTCAATAATTTTCCTTGAAAATTCAAATGAGACAATCTTATCTGTGGGATACCTAGGTAGTATGCATTTTTTTCTAGTGAAGCCATCCATTATGATATAGGTAAACTTGGGAAATTGGATGAACCTAATTCCATGTGGATGAATAGCATTTTGTGCATCTACAAAAAATTGCTTTTTATTATCTCCTTCCATGGTCCTTACTAAGCACATAATAAAGGCATCATTAACTTGTCAGAAGTGATAGATTGATTTTTTTAACTCTAGTTATGGGTAATACTTATAAACTAAATGTATGCTAGGTCCATTTCCCAAGACATCATTCCTTCTTAATCTAATAAAATGTTCTCTAACAACATAGGAATATATAACATAGGAAGTTGTATAAAACTTATTGGTTCTTCTCCACTTGTTCATCTGCTCATAGATGGAATCACTACTGGCCTAATCTGAGTGAATCATTTTAGTCCTATCTTTCATAATCTTAATGCATACATACATCCATGGTTTGAAAGTGATTGAAGTAGGAAATCCAATTATTCTACTTAATAGGGTGGATATGTTAATTATCTCATTTTTTAATTCACTCCTATACAAAGTCTTCAACATTTTTGAAAAATATTTGGACTTTTAATCTTCTAACATCCACCCAACATATATTTATATTTTGCATTTTTCCTCATTATCCTTAAATTCATTGGTAGGTTTATCCTTTTCAAAAGGACGTATTACCAAGTGCATAGTAATATTAATTTTTTCCAGGCAATGCCTTTTGATGTTAATTTCGCATACACTTTTCCCTCATGAGCAACCAATATTTTGTCTACATCATATTAGTGAATGCATTCTAATATAAGTTTCCATAAATTTCATAGACATAGGAAACCCTACAACTTTGTGTAACCCACTTCTTGCTATATTTTTCGCCCAAGGACCAACATTTTTTGACATAATTCTCTCATAGAATTCCTTCATTTCAATGTGTCCTAAATTGGTGTAAGAAACAATACCAAATCTAGGCCATATTGTCAATTTGTTGATTATCCCTTGAAATTTCAACTTCACATATTTGGCTCTTCTACTCATGGTCCTACAAGTTTCAAAAGGTCCATAATTACCCTAACTCATTTAACTAGGGTTCAGGTTGATTTAATTGCATAATTAGGGTTTTAAGTTTTACCTCAAAAAATTTATTTTTTACCACAGTAAAAAAAAAAAAACTTTTTTATAATTGGATACAAATAATTAATATCAAAACTAATTGTATTAAGAACCGAATTTAAAACCAATTGTGATTTCTCTTGCATGGAAAACTCATAATTTTTTTTATTTTAGGTCTAGCTAGATGCATACCTAGCTATCTTGATACTCATCAAACCTTTTTGAATAACTCTATGAACCTTGTTGCTTCTTTTGTGCTTAACTTTTAGTAGTTTGATTATCAAATTCACAATTCTCACCTTCAAATCCAATCTTCTATCTTTTCTTGTTCAATCTATACATTTTCTTTGATGGAAAAATAATAAAATAAATATAACTTTAAAGAAAAGAAACTCATAAAAAGTAAAAACACATTTAATGCAATCCTGAATTAGGCAAGCATTAATTGATTCCAGGAAGAATACATTTTGATAATATTCAATGAATTTTAGTAAGTTAATTTTTTGCTCCAATTAAGATGAAAATTCCTTTTTTAAATTCAAAATTTGAATTACAATGGTTATTTTCGACAAATTTTAGTATTGATACAATTGGGAGTTGTTTTTCTATAATTGCAGTTAATTTCATTACTATCATATGTAGGGAATTTTAGTCATTGTCAAGGAAGCTAATATCATTCTCTTGAAATTAATCATCTTCAACTGATAAATTTGATGGTGTACATCAACATGACATTAGTATGGTATGGTTGCAATAAATTATAAATGAATTGAAAGTAATGTTTCATTGAATATTTGGTTCACTTTGAACTCAAACTTCCAAAAAAGGATTAAATTTAATTCATAAGTATTTTAAAATCCATCAATACAATTATAAGATCTAAAAAAGAAGTTCACTTTCAATTGAAAACCCCACAATTTCTAGAAAATTAAGGTGAACTAGAAATAGTGGGTGAACTTAAGTGAATAGGAAATTTAGCAGTTAATGATTTAGTTCACTAAGGCCTTGAAATTTTAAACTTGGATTTTGAAATCAATTTTTGTTTAAAAGTGACTTATATCTTAAAATTTAAAATTAAATACTTTCTTATTTCTCATAGAGATGTAATGAAGCCAAAATGTGAGAATATATAATTAAATTGGATAATAGCACTTGTAAAAAATGAAGTTTGGATAGGTCTTAGTTTTCCCTTATAGATCAATTATACATAATAAAATGGTCAGGTTCGCTAGCAACAAGTATAACAAGGCAAATACAATATCTTAGCAACAAGTATAACAAGACAAATAAAACTTTGATGAGCTCTTTCTCAAAATCCATGGCACTTAGAAATTTGTTTTCTTAAAGTACAACATCACATATGGTCCCTCTACAATAACCTCTCAATTTTTCATAGCTCCAATCCATTTTCCCATGGCAACAAGATTTCACATGTTGAAAAAAGAATTAGATGCAAGTAGTCTAAAGTTGCAAGGTGGAATAATTTTCATTTTGTTTATCATGCAGCCAAACTGATAGTTCCAACATGTCTAGGTGGGTAGGTTTATGTTAGGAAAGGTTATGTTTCGCACTCCAACATACCAGATCATTCCAGGCTACATTGTACTGACGACTTCTTAAGAGCTCTAAGTGCAAAAATGTGGAAAACTTTGACAAGTTCATTCTCAAAAATTGTGACACTTACAACCATTTTTTTTGAAGGTATAAAGTCACATAGGGTTCTTCTATAATAACCTCTCTCAGTTTTTCATATCTCCAATCCATTTTTCCGTGTTGACAAGTTTTTAGTTGATGGAAAATGTGTCAAATGCATTGAAGAGAAAGTTGCAAGGTGGCATATTTTTTGTTGTATTCATTGTGTGACCAAACTGGAAGTTCCAACACATCTGGTTGGGTAGGTTTATGCTAAGAAAGGTTTTTTTTTTCACCCTAGCATGTTAGAATGTTCCAAGATACATTGTAGTATTTATTTCTCTTAAGAGACCAAAGTGCAAAAAAGTGGAAAACTTTGATGAGCTCTTTCTCAAAAATTGTGGCACTTAGAAATGTTTCGTCTAAAGGTATAGGATCACGTAGGGTCCCTCTACGATAAACTCTCTTACTTTTTCATATCTCTAATCCATTTGCCCATGGCGATAAGATTTCACATATTGCAAAAAGTGTCAAATGCATGTAGTCTAAAGTTGCAAGATGGCATAATTTTTGTTATGTTCATCATGTGACCAAATTGATAGTTCCAACATGTCCATGTGGGTAGGTTTATGCTAGGAAAGGTAGTATTTCACACCCCAACATGGTAGATCATTGTAGGCTACATTGTATCAACGACTTCTTAAGAGCTCTAAGTGCAAAAAAGTGGAAAACTTTGACAAGTTCATTATCAAAAAATATGGAACTTAAAACCATTTTGTTTGAAGGTACAAGGTCACCTAGGGTCCCTTTATAATAACCTCTCTTAGTTCTCCATATCTTAATTCCATTTTCCCATGGTGACAAGTTGTCAGTTGATGGAAAATGTGTCAAATTCATTGAAGAGAAAGTTGCAAGGTGGCGTAATTTTTGTTTTGTTCATCATATGACCAAACTAATAGTTCCAACACATTTGGCTGGTTGGGTTTATGCTAGGAAAGTTCCTATTTCACACACCAACATGCCAAACTATTCCAGGATACATTGTATCGACAATTTCTCTTAAGAGACCAAAGTGTGAAAAAGTGGCAAACTTTGACAAGCACTTTCTCAGAAATCATGGCACTTAGAAATTTTTTGTCTTAAGTTATAGGGTCTACAATAACCTCTCTTATTTTTTCATATCTCCAAGTCATTTGGCCGTGGTGAAAGTTTTATTGTTACCCTAAAAACCGTCAAATGTATGTAGTGTAAAGTTGCAAGGTAGGCTATTTTTTTTGTTCTTCGTGTGGCCAAACCATTAGTGCCAACATGTCCAAGTTGGCACGTCTACACTAGACATGGTTCTATTTTGCACCCCAACTCTCCTGAACGTTCTGAACTACATTATGTCGATGCTTTCTCTTAATATCACTAAGTGCAAAAAAAGTCAAACTTTGACATGATGTTTCTCATTGTTGATGGAATATATGAATGTTCTTTCTAAACCTATAGGTGCATTTGAGGACCCTCTACAACAACATATCTCATATTTTGAATACTTGAAACCATTTCGCTATGGTGAAAGCTTTTTTGATGTCCCAAAAACCATCAAATTCATGTAATGTGAAGTTGCAGGGTAGCCTAATTTTTGTTCGATGTGTCATGGGGTCGAGCCATCAAACCCAACAAGTTCATGTGGGCATGTCTACACTGTGCATGGTCATTTTTTGCACCCCAACTCTCTCAAAAATTTCAAGCTAGACCATATTGATGCTTTCTTTACGGGTGCAGATAGCACAAGGGTACCACATGGGGTACATGAGATGCCTATATACAAGGGTAGTAGTTGTATTGAACCCTTACTTCAAGAATTCTTAGTGTTATACAACTGATAGGTGATGGTGAGGATAAGGTATAAGGGCAATGATTAAAATGCTATTAGAAAAAAGACATAAATTAATAAGGGTAGTTATTAAAATGCTATGTATTATAAAGATAAACACATAGCAATTTTGATGTGTGTATAAAATGCATATATTATAATGTATTTGTGTTATGGATCGATCTTATTGAGCCATACCATGCTTGCATTATATTTTTAAGAAGAAAGTATATTAAGTTTAATCACCTTCAAAATTCTTAGTGGCCACTTTTTTTCCACCATTTCCATGCATTTATGCATCTATTTAGTATGTTAGTAGGGCCTTGTTTTAATGTTTATTAATTTTTAAATGAATCAATAGACATTTATTGTATACCATACTTGTTTTTATATAAAATCCTTCATATTGGTGTTGTCATGCTCAATTTGTAACATGAGTGCTTTCAATTAGTACCTAATGCTAAAGTTGAACCTCAACACAACTATAATGTACCACATAGTCAAATTCTTCAACATTTATTGCATCATTCATAATATCCAAAACTATCTTTGTAAATGTATTACTCATTTGACTATAACATTTGTATATGTCACAACTTGATTCCTTAGAGGCTTTAATGTATCATTTATGACTTTTTTTTATGTGTTTATCCTTCGAAGAAAAAAAATTTCTATAAAAAAGTCAATATGCATACCCTTAGTGTGCTCTTATAGTATGTTTTTTCTTTATAGAAGTGTGAGGTGAGAAGAAAAGTGTTCAATGATATAATCTAATAGCAGTGGTAACATAAGGTTTGCATTAATCAAAAAGCCATAAGTTCATATAGTTTAATAGGTCGATAAAAGTATACAATATATCCAATAAAGTCATGTAGGCTTGCAAGAAATCCATATGGAAATAAAATGTCACATATCGATAGTACAAAACATATGTTAAAAAATTCCATGTAGTCATACAACAAACGACCCTAATACATAGTCATTTCCCACTAGGGGAAGGAAATAGATCATGCATTGCCTTCAACTATCAGTTGGATGGAGTTTCCTTTGATGTTGTTGTCTTTTGAATGCACTCACTTGTCCTCCTCTCTTCACTCATCTTGAGATCCAACTGATACAATAAAAAGTATAACAATTAATATATAGAAATTGAATTGTGGAATGACATATAATAGAATAATCACTTATCATAAACAAATAATCAACATGCTCATCTGCAACAACAACACATTAATTATTTGGAGTGACAAATCCCTATAGCAAGCATCAAGATAACAATTAAACTACATATGAGTATCATTTAAATTTTTAATAATAGACCAATAAAAGAGCAAATATAATTTCAAATTTACTAATCTATTGCATACCTTTGTCAAAGGATAAATTTTTTTTTATTGTTGCAGCAACTCCATGGTCCATTGTGCCACAAACATCGCTAGGGTTGTATGATGTCAACATATAAAAATTAAACAACAAATATGAAGTTTTTAATCAATTTCATTAGTTTCTTTGTTTAATTAAAATACAAACTAGATGAAAATTGAAAAGTTTGGGATCAAAGAATTGGGGAGAATTTATATCCAAGAAATTTGTTGATTATTGTCTTGAAAGTGGAATTTGAAGTTAATATACCACTTCATATGCAACACAGAAAAATGGGGTCTCAAAGAGAACAAAACCTCGATTCAACTTGGTCAATGTTGTACCATAAATAATTGGACTCCAAATACTAGGTAGAGGTTGTGCATACTACTACTCCAAATACTAGGTAGAGGTTGTGCATACTACTACAGATCTTTGAAATAAGACTCCTTGCTTAGCTTAGGAAGCATAATACCTTTGAAGCTTTATTTGGTTTAGGCATAGGATTATTATAAATGAATCCTCTAGGTATAGGCTTGGGTCTTGGAGTGACCCTAATATTGGGAGCTTATCATATTTAACTTGTGAATATGTAATATTGTTGCATGGGGTCATTGTCACGACTATCATTGGTAAGGTTATGAAGTTTACACTTCTAAATTAGATAGATGTTACCTTGTCAATAATATATATCTTTATGATACCCAACAATATAATATATTAGCTCAACAAAAAAATGTCTTTATGAGTTTACAAATGGTTGAACAATTAAGTGAATGGATAGACTTAATGGAATGTTGTACACTTACAAGGTTAAATGTGCTTTTTAATAGATAAAGGAGAAACAAGAGTCCCAACCCTATTACAAAGCAAGTTTGCAAGTAGAGACAAATAAAATGACCTCCCTTAAGGGAGAAAGGCACAACTACAACCTTGAGCTACTAAGTACAAACAACTACAAACTAAAGTATCTAGGGTTCCAACCTGAACAATTTCAAACCCAACCCTATTCAATCTCACACCCTTCACTTTTGTATGAGATTGAGAGACAAATTGAGGAAAACCTTTTTTTCCTCATTTGTACAATTATCTAGGGAATATTATCTTCCAAGCCCTCAAACCTAGGAGAAGAAAGTGGGGATTCCCTCACAAATGGCCCAATCAATGGTGTATTAGAAACAATGAAATATTGAGTTGGAGTAGCCAAATTTTGAACAATTACCACACGATTATGTTGGAGCTAAATCAAAGTCAATGGACAAGTAATATAAACAATCAAAACAAAACATAGGTGTGGCTCACCAAAAAGAGCCAAAGGAACAATAGGAATAGGAACAATTGCTAGAACAAGATCATTAGATAACATGGATGGTGAAGGGTCCATCACCCCAACAATAGTTTGAGGAACAAAATAATACAAAGAAAATTCACCACCATTGGAGAATTAGGAGGAACATCCAAAAAATCTAAACCTTAAGAAACATCAATTGTCTAGTGTTTGAAGAGGACATCGTGCCACCACAAAGCGAAACTAGCATTCCTGTAACATAAACAAGGGAAATCAAAAGCAATGTGCCCAAAAGTGAAGCAACACCTGTAATGAAAGGAAGACCAGTGGTTGATTGTTCAAACTTAAGAGGTAAAAGACTATTGTATGTCAAAAGACCAATAATTTTTGCCTATGAAAAAGACCAATGACTACCATATATCATCATAGTCAATTATTTGTTGCATATTTGGGCTCAAGAGATAAAATAACATATTGTTTATCAAAAGAATATTGGCTCTTCAATTCCCAAATATTTAGATGTTCAAAGCCAAAATGATTAATGAATGTGTTTATAATCAAGACCCATTTAGGATCAAATAGTTTCCATTGTGTAGATTGAGAGCCATAAAAAATTCATTTTCTAGGTTTAGCAGCCTATATACAACATTCCTAAATCGATCATAGTTAACCAAAAATACCAAATACTTCAATTCAAATGTTTCCAAATTATAGTGAAGTCAGGTCAAATAGCAACCCCTAAAGTGGAAGAACCAAAATGATGTATACTCTCATAACTTGTATCCAAAGGTTTGAAAATTTAATCTTTCTAGTGGTCGGGCGGGAGTGTACCATCCTCCCATCCATAGAGCTCTATGGATGGTAGAGGTATACACTTCCCCTTTCCCCCATTACAATCCTTAATGGCTAACACACATTGATTTGAAACAAAAAAAGGCCTTTTGAAATGTTAAATATTTATGCAACAAAGTTTTTACAAATCCATAAAAGTAAATCCAAATAGACCAGTCCTCACCAAAACAGCCTTTGACCTCTATTACACAAAACTTATAAACATTTATTGTGCTTCTTTAATTCCTCCTCAATTGTTGTTGTTTATTATACCATAATGGCCACATTAAAAGGAAAAGAGTGATTTTTAAAGTCCATTTGGGATTGAGTGAGGATGGTTTAGCTACCATCATTACCATACCAAACCTATAATGGTGTTGTGTTTTCTATCATTGACCCTTCCCAATTCTATACTACATTTCATTCAAACACTAGAATGAAATGAAGTCTATAATGAAGGAAAACACTCATTGTGATCCTACTCAAAGATGAATTCAAACCCTAATAATTTGGAGAACATTTAGTGGTTGCCCCAAAACCATTATTTCAAGATTAACAAATATTTAATACTTCCTCAATACAAACATGGTCCCGAGTTAATACTTTAAATATTTTTATTTAATAAGAAGCATGTTGACTCATGACTAGGCTTTTGGTGACACTTATAGTCAATGTAAACATACAACTAGTAGAAACAACTTTTAACCATTAATACAAAAGAATAATAGCATATTAAAATTGCCAATCACCTAGAAGCAAATTTAATGACTTAACAAGGGATCCCTAAATCTTATAGGAATATACATGCGAGTTTGACTAACTTACAAAAATACTAAAAACCTTTACTTTATTCCCATGACATTAAAAATACATGAAAGCACCCTCTTTCATGATGCTCACACTCCAATCAAAAATAATATCTCTATAGGTGCTCAAAATTGCATAGGCATGTATGGTAGTCTAATGATGATATGATGGTTTAGCTCACAACTCACATGATATGAATAATTATCCCTCTCAACCTTTCTAACCTTGATGAAAATGTTTGTTCAATGTCTAGGACCTCCTCTTTCTCTTGTCTCATCTTCCCAATCCTTCTTCCTTGCTTGTGTACACTTTTGATCATCTAAAATTGTAAGTTTATCCTTCAAATAGGTGACCCAAAGCATACCCCACCAAACCCCAAATCATTCAAAAATTAAAATATAATCATGAAATTTGAAAAACAGAAATGTGAGTATATTCCCTGCATAGACATCTATCATTTGCAGCTAACAACTCTAAATTTGGTAATCATTTTGACATGAATATGACAAAAACTCAAACTTGGGTCATAACGAGTGTTTCTCATTTTTCATATCTATGAGTCTACCTAAGGATGATTTGTAGTCATAATTGGAATCCCCACATTTCTATCTCTCCATTGATTGTAACCTTGTTGAATGTTGTCAATTTAAAGCCCAATTTTCCTCCTCCATTGAAAATGCAAATGAAATTCAAAATGAATCAAACTGACATATAAGGTTTAGTTTTTCTACTCTTTTGGTAGATCATCCACTTAAAATATTCAACATAAGTATATGTTATAACTTTCCATCATGCTACATCTACTTGTCTCTATTTTCTGCATACTTTGAGTCAATATTTCAATTACATGCACTTGAATTAGTTTTCATTTTTATCTAATAGGCTTCAACATATGATAAGAGAAAATAAGAAAGGTAATCTCTTTTTAGTTATCTAAATGCTCAAACAAGGGAGACATATTAGGGTTCATGGGGATAAGAGGAGGATCAATACACAAATCCAAGACTACATGAAACATTTTTGGGTTCCTCTCATCTAGATCTAGAGGAGGTGTAGAAGGGTTTAAACTTTAGTGTTGGAAGAGGTTTCAGTTAGGGAGGGATAGGTGGTGGTTGAGAAGAAAGTTTCAAATCAAGAGGTGGCTAAATAAGAGGGAGATGCTCAAGATCGATATTGAATAGGGATACACAATCTCAAGTTGCAACACATCAATGACACTAGTGATGTGAATCCCCTAACTTCATGCAACAACTTTAACTCCGTTTATTTATTACTCTCTTATTTCCATTGTCAACTAGGGATAGAATTAAGTTTCTTATTAGCACATATATTATACATTAAGTTTTAACTATTTTTTTTGGATGCCTTATACATGCATATAGTTATCTAGGCTTGTTTATTGCCAAAAAAAGTGTTATGTAAGATCATGCACTGGTTAGTGTTGCATATTCAAATGTTTATGATTTTTTTTATATAAATATCTAGAATGGTATGATTCTTGTGTAAGTGTTTTGAATGAGTAGTTTCCAAGATATAACTAGTAAAATTTTATGGTCTTTATATGACTTGAGAATAATTGATTAAGACTCTTTCTACTTATTGCATAATATGTTGTAATATATAGCTGTCATTCTTAGAGTGGTTGCTAGATGAAACAAATGGGTCCACGCTCTTCCTTAAGGACTTCCAGGATATAGTCCATCCAAGAGGGGGAGAATGTAAGGCCACACCCTTTTATTCAATAATTGTAAATACCTTATTTGAATCATAGGAATATTTATTAAAATAATTATTCATGCCCATACACAATCCAATATGCAGCAGCATCAAAATGCAACCTCTTCTTGAACTGGAGAATCACATGCTTATCCAAGGTGAATTTTTGTGCTTCATCTGCTGTCTTAAGGTAATTCTGATAATAATTTATTACTAGTTTTAAAATTGTGTTTGGAGATGCAAACCAAAAATGAAGATAAGCATACTAACATATAATTTATTGTTTAAAGTACTCAGTCACTAAATGAGAGCAGAATAATAGATGAGAAAAACTAAAATTAACGAAGACACATGGGCATTGACTGAAATATTTTAAATAAATTTATTTCCTATGATAGCACACTTACATTGTCTAGATTAAATTTTAGATGGCATTTTTATTTAATTTTTCCCCTTCTGAATTTGTTGTAGTTGATGTTTATAATGTTCATATGATTCTTGTGACAATTTTCTTGTTCTTGTTGCTGCATATGATCAATTATCAAGCTTACAAAATTATGAAACATGACTTTATTTAAATGTTAGCGATTTGGCAAAGGGAGTAAAATAGAAGTTCTTGACTATTCATTGAGCTGGACAAAATGTTTGAATTTGGAAATCTAAAGTGTAGATAGAAATAGGAGTATTTACCTCTTGTTTGAAATTTCTTGATCAATTAGTTAATTTTGTCATGTACAAAATTTGCTATTTTCCCTATTCACAAATTGAGAAAATGTTTATTACTGTCATATTACCTTATCCCCTCATAGTTATCATTTCATTTTCATTATAAAACAAAATATTTATACCATCATGATCAACAATCCACAAAGTAAAATTTTATGTTGTTATGTTGTTAACAGTTGTTTTTGGGTAGTTTAGTGAGCTGAGTTGTAGAAAAAACTGCTCACACATATTTGAGATTTACCCTAAACGATTTCTGGGTTTTAATATTTGGTCTTTTCCCTTTCCGGATCATATTAAAGTTTGAAATTTGGGTTAGTTTTGTGAAAGTTATCGTTGTTTTAGTAACACCTATTTTTCTGTGATCGACAAGCTGAAAGTTGTTATGATCAATTTGTCATCAATTTTTATTTCTTAATTAAATCCACTTCAACAATTAAGATAGTAGATTGTTATAACATTATAGTGGTTTTGTGTTCTTTAGTATTGTTTATATTCTCTACATAATCAATGTCCACCTATACCATTGTTCTCAAATGAAATTACCTAGAGTGTTGGTGTATCTATTCATTGTTGAGTTTTTCTTGAGAAAACCTTGTAGTTGTGTGTAAGTGATGATATTTTGTCTGAACTCACTAGTATGATATCTTCTATTAAGAATAGGTCAATTGTGCTTGTGTGGGATAATACATGATTTTATACGGGTGTTGTCTATGTCATCTTTTGTTTCTAAAATTCTTTAGATATCCTACATGAGGGTTTAGTCAAAATCCTTGACCTTGAGCTTTTTCTTTCTATTATTATACCTAGTGGAGAAGTGTTAGGGGTTTATGATTGAAGTTGATGCTATACCATCTTCCTTTTAGCCTAGTGGATTATACCCCTCTATTAGCAAACCAAGTGTGTGACGGTTGAAGTCCAGTGTCGAACTACGATTCCTCTGCACTGCGTGTACGTAGGAAAGGCCATCAAAGATGAGCCCCCAAGGAATTAGGTCTGCCCCCTTAGGTTCCCCCTGTGCTTTCTTGAAAGCAAACTTATGTTAGTTTGATAATGTTGGTGGTCTAAATTTTTTATATTTGTGTTGTGTCCTTAGTCGTATTTTGGGTGTTAAGTTTGTGGGCATTACAAGTGATCTTTGACAAGATGGTTATGTCTATTGTGGTTTACTTTCATTCCTTTATCAAAGGGATAAGAGGAAGGATAGAAACAACCATTGGAGGCTAGGAAGTTCCACAGGTGCACGAGGAGGAGGATGTGTCATGGGTTTCTTTCTTTGGACTATCAAAAGGGCAAGGGGGGAATGAAATATTTTTTTGGAAAGTGAGATTGAAAGGGGAGATTTATGTAGTAAGGGTGGTTTTCCTTCAACAATCAAAGAGGTGGGGGTAGGAACAAAGACCACCAAATTAAAGGCCATGAAACCACAAAAGGTATGAGAAGGCATACCAATAAGGATTGATTTCCTCTAACCACTAAAGAGGCAAGGCCCGAGGAACATAAGAAATTAGTGAAGGCTAATAAATGAAAGGGGGAACATTTATAAAATAGGAAGAAGGATCACTAGACAAAAATTATCTCTAGGCCACTTTGATTTTTTTTAAATATTTAAATAAGAAATTAGTAAAGGGTCAAAGAGGTTCATGGGGGTCAACCAAAAATAATCCAATGAGATGTTACCATGTAACGGAGAGGCTGAAATCAATTGTGGTGAATCATATGCCTTGTGATCTATTGTGTGAGAACTTAATACACTTATGAATAATGGAGGGGATCACTTGTATTAAGGTGAGACATGGGTGGCCCAACTTTAGATGAAAGAAATGAAAGTTAAGAATAATAGAGAAAGGGGTGTCTAGGGTTTTTGGTCCAACTTGGATTTAACTGATAAGAAAACCCAAGGTACGAATGGAAAGGCCATCACATGAATTTGTATAAAGACTTCTATTTTTTCCTACTTGTCTTTATACAACTCATGGCCAATAAGAATTCCTTTGTGATTAAATTGACCATGTTAATGGGATCAATATGTAATCATCAAATGGGTTTCTCATTCACTTTAGCAAGAATGTAAAGAGGTCCATTATATATTTACAAGAGCACATTGATAAAAGAGAAAGAGATGGTAGGTTTTAGGGAAAGCCTAATCTCAAGGGGCTCAAGGGTGGGTGTCCACCATCCTTACCATATCTATTAAAAGAGAGGAGGAAATTTTCATAATAGTATCTTGTGCGGGAAATATAGGAACACCAACAAATTTAGAGGAATGTTGTGAGAAATAGAACTTGTGCATATCTATAGAATATATTTAGGCTTAGTGGCATTATTTATTTCCTTTATTATTTATTTTAGAGACTTGGATGGTATTTGAATTGATAAGCTCTTGCACTATGTTCTTAAGATGCAAGCATCATTAAGTATCATGGATAGAGACTTTATAGTACTAGTAAAAGGCCTCTAGATCATATGAAGGTGGAAGCGGTTGGTCATTGTCTAGTGATTAACTAAAAAAATAATACACTAAATTTTTGTTTAGGAGTTGCTACAATATTGAGTAGAGAGATTTAGACAATTTTTTGAATTTTTAATTTCTTTGAGGTTTAAATAAAAAATAGCCAATGCAATAGTAGTTGTTATGGTAGGAGTGTTATTTACAATAGCAAGGTAATTATTTTAAAGAATTTTTTATTCTTCTTATAGTTATTATGTGAAGCAAAATCCATGGATGATTTAGTAGGATCCTACAAGGTTGGTGTCTTGAATTGGTTGATATTGTTGATAGTTGCAAAGGGTTGTGCAAAGTCATGCAAAAGAAGAATATCCCATTAGTAAAATGTTATCCTTGACTAAAGGCTAAAGGTTTTTTATCAAAACCTTTTGCAAATATAAGCTAGGGAGTGCATGTATGGAATGTGAGAGAACAAAGATTGGTATCTACATATAAAATCAATTAATTTTCATAAAAACCATGCTTGCAATGTACCAAGTTAGTATCTAGGTGACTTGAGGGCCAATATTAGTTTGAAAGTGTTTTAAGAATTGATTTACTAATTGATCTAAAGGATTTATTGAATGATTGAGAAGTGAGAAATATCAATCTAGTGCGATAGATTTTAACAATTATGAGAAGATTTTTGCTAGCAACTAGTCTAGAAAAATAGTCACTGCACAGGGTTGTAAAGATGAACAGGTGTTTGCAAATCACTCTTGCAATTGTGCTTTTCATATTGATGCACCTCAAAGGTAGTAGGAATTAGGATAGCAAGGATGTATAAGGATAAAGGGCTACAATGATAGTATGTTGGGATGAGAGGTTAAGTAGAATAGGTGGATAGCAAGGTGAGCTACTGTTGTGAGTGCCCTACATTTTGCATAAGTTGGTTGATTATAGGATTTGTTTTATGCAAAGGGGGTAGATGTTTGATGGTTCCTACCAAGAAATCCATATTACATGGCATGTGAAGGTGAGGCAAATCTAGAAGATGAAGCATGCATAGTCTAGATTGTGTGGAGTAGTGACTATATATGTATTGAACATACAAAGAGTATAAATGACATGGACATGGACATTTGTTTACCAGTCACATTAGACTAGGAGTCATTATTTATTTAGAGGCAAGCAATTAAGGCTAGGATATCGTTGTGAATGATATACAAAAGCCCTTAAATTATCTCAAGACCTTTCAAATAATTATTAAGAGTTTGGTGGCACAATGACAATAAATATTCTCACCTTTCCAAATTTTCTAATAATTACCAAGATTTGCTAATTGAGATCACACATTTGGGAGTGAGAGACATGTAGTGTGATCTCATGGTCAAAGCTAGAGTTTGTATTGTCATTTAATCAAAATGAAAATGAAAAAAATAAGGAGAAAACCTATTTGTGATTTTTGTAGCATGAGCATAAGACATTTTTTATATTTTGATATCTTATGCAAATAACAATGTTAGAATGTGAAGATTGGGCCACGAAGCTCTTAATAAGGTTTCACAACACAATCTAAAGAGAGATGGAGGGAGAATTCAATAGAGATGTGGAGAGGGAGAGAGATAAAGACATATGAAGATAGTTAAAGAGAGAGGGAGGATAAAGAGATAGAGGGAGAGGAAAAGAGAGATAGAAAGGGAGGGAGAGAAAAAGTGTGTGTGAGAGAAAGAAAGGTAGAGAATCATAAATTTTTCGGTGAGATAAAAAAAGATAAGAGGGAGAGGGAGAAAAAGACAAAGAGAGGAAGAGATAAAGAGATAGAGAGGGAGAGGGTGATAGATAGATAGACAGGGAGATGGATAGAGATAAATAAGGAGAGGGAGAGAGAGGGGGAGAGAGAGTAGATAAATAACATATTTCATCTTCCATAGAACTTTCTCACGTTTTGTGGAAGATCACATGAGCTCCCTTAATTGACCCGAGACAACTACAACATAACATCATATAAAAACAACACAACACATGCATTTTATTTTATTCAAAAAACATATTTACATACTATTATGTGTACAACTTAAATATTGATGGTTTTAATTTGTCGTATTTAAAAAAAATGATGCATTGATAAAATCTAAAATTTAATTTTAAATTTTGAGGGCTATTAGTTATGTCATTCACAATAATTTTTATATGTGATGGTCAAACAAGGCAATGTCTCTAGTGATTTGCAAGAGGCTTTATAATGTGCAAAAGTTTGTCATTTGCAATAATGTTAATATGTGGTGGGTCAAAATACATATTTTATAAATTATGTAGATGTTGTTATATCATGTGATTTGAATCCATAAAGTAAGTTTGTTACTATGTTTTAAATGTTGTATTAATTTCTGACAAGTCAAGATGTATAAAATTTGAGTTCTCAAAAAAATCTCAACTCTTTGATAATTGTGTTAGTATAATAAAGAATTATTTGTTTATTCTAAAATCAAATAACCAACAATACATAGTTTTTAAAATATTTTTCTATGTTTAGACTTTAAAAATTTCAAATCATAATGAATCTTTTTAGAATTCTATTATGCAAAAGTTATCTAGTAAGGTTCATTCTTAATAAAAAAAATTCATTGGAAGAAATCCCAAATTATGGACATTTATAAAAATATTGAGTTTTATTTTTTAAAATTTCACCTTTGCAACAACACTTTTCTTTATTTTTAGAATCTCGCCATGTATGTAATATGAACTAGCTTAAATTTATAAAACATTGTTTATAATTAATTGACATAAATATTTACAAGAAAGCTTCTCTTAGCTTCAAGAATATTTATTTGAATATTCTCTACTAACAAGGCCAACCACGTGAAGGTGGAAGCTCACTTGGCCTCCCCTAATTGACCTAAGACAACCACAACACAACATAACACAACACAACACAACACAACATCACACATAACAACACATCAAAACATTACACAAAACACAACACAACACAACACGACATCACACAACACACAACACACAACACACATTTTATTTTATTTATAAAATAATTATTTACATACTTTTAAATATTTAAATATTTTATAATTTATTGTGATGATGCATTGATAAAATAAAAAATATTTTGAAGTTTTAAAATCTATTAGTTATCTCTTTTGCAATCATTTTTATTTGTGATGGTCAAATAGTGCAACGTCATTAGTGATGTGTTTTTATTATGTGCAAGAATTTTTAGTCATTTGCAATAATGTTTAACATGTGGGGGGTTAAAACATACATTTTATAATTATCGAGACGATTATGTCATGTGAATGGCATTCATAAGGGATAGTTATAATTATCGAGACGATTATGTCATGTTAATGTTATGTCATGTGAATTATGTCCATTTTGAATGTTATTTTCATAAGGGTGGTTTATGATTGTCCATTATGTTATTTGAATGTTATTTCCATTGTGATTCATAAATGATAAATTTATTAATAAAATTATGATTTATAACTTTAATGTTAATATCAAAATAAATAAAAAATTTAAATAAAAATTAAACGTTAATTAGAAAACAAAAAAATGCAAGAGAGCCACTAGAGACATACCTCAAAGAATGGTCTTGGCCTATTGACCATTCTTTAAGCTGTCAAAAACAACTGGACCTTATGGAATGGCCATGGCCAATAACCATTCCCTTCGGCCTGAAAGGGGTTTTTAACCCCTTCCAATAACTTTTTTGTATTAAACATTGTATTTTTACATGTTACAAAGTTATTATGTCAATGTAATTGACTAAAGAAATGGCAAATGACCAACCCCATCATTTGCTGCTCTAAATCTACTCCTACACTTGATCCCACCATAATGATGAAAAAAACTAACCCAAAAAGCTGCTTAGCTTTGTTTGGGATCCTTGTAGGACAATCCACCTATTCCAAGAGCAACATGCAAGAAACACATAATACAAAGGCAGTCAAAGAAAATGGTTGTCAAAATAGTCTAAAACACAAAGCACGTGCACATACCGGGTCTCTCTTTTTATATTCTTTCCAACCTCGCTAAGCACATCAACTTCAATGATTTCAGCTTCTCTGTATAATATAAACCCACCAACAATCATAACAGCTACAAATTCCCTTAATTGTCAGTTACAACATTTTTGAAATATAATAAACTGAACATGTTTGTGATTTAAAACAATGGTACCCACTTAATAAATTTTCAAAATTTAAGAAATAGGGACAGTTAAAAGGAAAAAAAATCAACAAGTCTAAATTTACCTTCCAGCATTTTCCCGGGAATCTTGTCTGCAGGAACATAAAAATAAATACCAGTCAATCTATTAGAAATAAACACCGATCAAAACATTCGTTGCTAAGAAACGCAAAATTACGATAATATAAATGGATCAATGAATATAAAGATAAGACTGTCATGAGTTGGAAACAAACTAACTGCCAAAAGAGACTAGAGGTTGGGTAATCATATTTATTGTGGAGATCTGATCACATTGAATGTGTATTAGTCCTATGGGTTTCAGTCTGTTAAGCCTACCTGCACATATGGTTTACTTGCATAATGCCCATATATTTGTTTCTTTTCTTGGACTGTGAGAAAAATGTACAGTCAGGCAGGGCCTTTTCATTTCTTCCCATGATGCTTGCTGGCCTCTGTAATTTTTAGAAGTTCCTATGTTTTGTTGGTATCACAAAGTGTCCTGGGATGATGTGGGTAGGGCAGTGCAAAGACACCAACCATCTATCCCTTGTTTTCACCTCATACTGACAAGAAGCACTAGCAAATATACTCGAACGCATAGTTATTACCTATAGACATAGAGGCATTATTTTCCTTAGGTTTTGTCCTAGGGCTTAGCGACATTATTTTTTGGAAGACCTGCAGACCACCGACCTAGACGGAAGAATAGTGTTTTGCATTTAAGGTCTAGGCTCTAGATTATCTGCAACACTGTATATATCTGATCCATAGCAAGTGAACACCAGGAAATTGGGTGATTCTCTTTAGAGAGGTCTTTCAAGAGAATATGTCGATTGCCTGGGTTTATTCACATTCATAGTGCCACAATAAGAAGGGCAGCCTAATGATTGGCTTTTAAGTGCTTTGTCATTTGGGCTATTTAGTGTGTAGCAGTCAAGTAAGGTGTAGTATTAACACATAATAGTAAGGAGGAGGATGAACGTTCTTGGGACATGTATTATGAGCAAGCATGGAAGGGCATACTCTTGTAATCTTATGAGTACATGAATTGTTCTGGAGAGATGTAGGCTGCATCACCAACCTCAATATTGGGTATGTGCTACTCACAGACCTAAATTCAAGGTATTAGAACAACCATATAAAGAATTAGGGGTATAGTAGCAATTATTTAATATCTAAGACCTGTTTTTCATGCAGATGGTCTGTCATTGCAGCCCAGTTATGGGGAAGAATTGATGGAACTCAAAACTAAAAAGAAGAATAATATAATTAAAATTAAATAAGAAAAATTACCTAGAAAAAGAATAATATAGAGATAAGAGTGTCATGATTTATCGTGGAGATCTGATCACATTGAATGTGTATTAGTCTTATGGGTTTCAGTCTGTTAAGCCTACCTACACATTTAGTTTACTTGCTTAATACCCATATCTTTGTTTCTCTTCCTGGACTGTGAGAAAAATGTACAGTGAGGCAGGGCCTTTTCATTTCTTCCCATGATGCTTGCCTGTATTTTTTAGGGGTTCTTGTGTTTTTCTGTATCACAAAGTGTCCTGGGATGATAAGGGTAGGGTAGTGAAAAGCCTCCCACAGTTTCCATCTCCGTATTTTTGTTTTGAACCCTCTATCCCTTGTTTTCACCTCATACTGACAAGAAGTACTAGCATATATACTCGAACAAATAGTTGTTGCCTTAGGCTTTGTCCTAGGGTTTAGCAACATTATTTTTTGGCAGACCTGCAGACCACCGACCTAGACAGAAGAATAGTGTTTTTCATTAAGGTCTAGGCTCTAGATTAACTGCAACACTGTATATATCTCATCCATAGCAAGCGAACACCAGGAAATTGGGTGATTCTCTTTAGAGGGGTCTTCCAAGGG
Source organism: Sequoia sempervirens (assembly GCA_007258455.2). NCBI lineage: Eukaryota > Viridiplantae > Streptophyta > Pinopsida > Cupressales > Cupressaceae > Sequoia > Sequoia sempervirens. The sequence goes on along the minus strand of VDFB02080928.1, from coordinate 133,601 downwards.
ATCTGTCGATTGCCTGGGTTTATTCACATCCATAGTGCAGCAATAAGAAGGAAGGGCAGCCGAATAAGATTTTTTTAAGTGCTTTGTCATTCTGGATCGTTTGGGCTATTTAGTGGGTAGTAGTCAAATGAGGTGTAATAGTGAGTAAAGAAGGATGAACATTCTTGGGACATGTATTATGAGCAAGCATGTAAGTACAATTGAAAGGCGATAATAAAAGCATTGTAGAGGCATTACTATACATAATATTGAAGGGCAGACTATTGCATCACCAACCCCAGTATTGGGTATGTGCTACTTACAGACCTAAATTCAAGCTATTAGAGCAACCATATCTAAGACTTGTTCTTCATGCAGATGGTCTGTCATTGCAGCCCAGTTATGTGGAGAAAAAATGATAATGATATAAAGAATTATTGGAACTCAAAACTGAAAAAGAAGAATAATATAATTAAAGTTAAATAATTACCTAGAAGAAGAATTTTGCTTCCATTAGTCACTGCTTCCTTTGCTCTGCCTCTTCCTCTGTTACCACAAATCAAAATACCAAGAAACAAAAAAAAAAAACAGAACAAGCAAACAAACAGAATAAATAAATAAAAAATAGAACAAATCATCAAACAAAACAAATTAAAATAAAACACAGAACAAACCAAACCAAACAAAACAGAACAAATCACAGATCAGTAACATGAATAAACAGACCAGCGTGCACGCTGTAAAAAATAATAAATCTGAAAGAAAACAAAACAAAATTAGAACGAAAGAAAGAAGAAGAAAAATCAATTTCAACAAGATGTACAAAACAAATTTATGTGCAAGTGGCAAAGCTCCTCATGACTGCGTTTCAGATTGCTGAGAAGTTTGTCTTCAGTACTGGTAGCCTGTTAAATAGAAGCTGATTCCTCACAAAATTTCTTCGCTGGAAAGGAGCTCTCCAGTTTTGTAAATCCAAACAAATCGGTAGCCTATGCAGCTGCTTTTTCTTACCCTTGTATTAAAATCGGTAGCCTATGCAGTTGCTTTTTCTTACAACGGTCCATTCCCAACAACGTTCCATTTTTTGAATTTGAATTCATTTCCACATGTTTTCAAATGGTGGTTTATCCCAGGCAACATGGGAATAACCTTAATTTTTAAATTTCAAATTTAAAATCTAAATTTCTCTTTTCAACAACTATTCTTAAATTATTCTTTGGTTGATATGTATGCATACATTTCTAATTTTGATATGTTATTATCGTTTTTGACACATGATCCTTCTATCCTTGATACTCTCATGATATTTTATACTATGTAGATGAGGATGATAATTTTCTATGGAAGTGTTATTTTATCATATATTAAAATTTCCCTCCATTAAGTTGATTTGGGAGCTTATCGTTTTATTTTATATACAACTCACTTGTCCATGAGCCTTATATTGATTCTATTTCTCCTATGATTTGTAATAATGATAAGCACATACCTCGTAAGGATATATCATGTGTTAATGATACAACTAGTGTGAGAACCATTGATGGCATTGCATCTCTTCATAGATCCATGACATTACTATACTTGTTGGCGATGTATCTCTTATATACCATGTCCATAGATTCATGTTCTTATAGTGAATTACCTTCTTTTATATGCAATGCTATCCTTCATAATATTTGTGTACATTTCAAGTTAATCCTATGAATGCTCATAATAGTATTTCACATAGTGAGACCTTGCATGATAATAATATGCATCTTGATAGTACATTAGCTTCTTATTCATCTCAATCGATATGCCATTATCTTCCCATAGACTACACAATGGCATTATGGTTCTTAGTGAGGACTTACTATGTGGTGCTTAAGTTGTTACTACAAATGCTTCCTTACAAATTAAATTATTCCTTGTTGATAATTATAAGTGTGTAGATGATGATATTTATTGATAGGAGTTTAGACAATACAAATGGTGAATCTTTGTAAATACTTGACTTATCTTATTTTCTTTACACTTCTTATATAAATTTAGCGCATGTTCTCATTATCTACTTTTATAAAATTGGTCTCTTGAGGATATATAACCTAGTGATAGGTCTTCTTGTGCATTATCTTTTTATTATTTACATGAAATATACATATCATTGTCCTAGTTTTTGTGTTCATACTTCTACTAGAGATAAATGTACATTTCAATTCATAACTAATTCAAAAGTTGATCACATAGTTGGGCTTCAATACCAAGACTAGTTAGAGGTTGAATTGTTCCTCTAAAATGACTAGCTTTCTCTCCTAATGTATGAATAAAACTTCAAAGGACTATGATATTATCGATCATCTCAAGAACACACAAGCTAAGATATCCCTTTGGTATCCATTGTGCACATCACAATTGTATAATGAGGCCGTAAAAAGAACCTTTAAAAAATAATATTTAAATTATAGCACTATTCCACAATCTGTGACTTAGTTGATTGAATCTATATTGAATAACGAGTGACATGCTATTTCATTTTATGATGTATAACTCTCATGCATGATTTAATTATATGTTCAAACAATGACAAATATGACAAGTGAAATATTAAATAATCCCTAGCTTATAATGCCTTAATTTAAAAATATATACTAGGGATTGCTTGAAACATTTTAAAGGTAGATATATCATATTTAAATCCATATAACCTAGCCTTAGTGGATTTGATGATGTGAGAACATGTTTAGTTACAATTACTCTTCCTATCACAATAAAACCATGCATATTAAACCATTTGTCTCATATGATGACCAAAAAATGATGTTACAAAGCTCTTTTAGGGTGTGCATGGTTGTATGTTGTGAGATCCTATCATATGTAAGGATTATATGTGTTATTCACCTTAAAATCCCAAGTCATGTAAATTATATTTAATTGTGTAGATGATATTAAATAATGTATTATCTTCAAACATTATGGAGTAAGAAAAATGGGATACCCATGTGAAGGTGGGGACATTATTTCTTCTTTAATATAATTTGGAATATTGTGTAAGAGGACATGAAATAGGGAGTTTACATTCAAAAGGTTAAAATTGTTAATTGTAGAGTATCTCCCTAATTTGGTGGTTATGCAAAAAACATCGAATGCCCTCACATTGACTACCTAGATTTGGGAAAGTGGTCAATTTGACTATTATGACATATTATAGGACATGTACAAAACAGGTATAAGATGTTGAATATGTACAAGGGTTACTTGAAATTCCAAGTTGCTTGACCATGACTATGATGGTAATGAATGTTTATAGGATTCTCGATTTTGACTCATAGTTTTAGAGACTGTTTGGTGGTTTATAATTTCCAACTTTTCTATTTATTAGGGAATGGGATAGAAGTTTCTAAATTTCCTTTCCAAGTACTCTTAGGTTGTCAAATTATTTTCAAAAGGAAAATTGCTTCTATTCATGTACACTCTTATGTGATCAATACAAGCTCAGGTACCTTTGATAATGGACGTATTTTATGCAGGGGTTTCTCCACATATATTTGGTATTCATATGGTTTATGTGTTTTATATTTATTTATTGATTGGTATATTAGTATTTTTGGTTTAATTAGTTTCTTAATTAGATTTAATATGCAGTATTAGAGCTATAACTTAATTTTAGAACCTTGGGATACCTTTCTTTTAATGTTGTGTTTTTTTGTGTTTGTAGTAGGAGTACTTTGTTTAGCGATTTGAAAATATGAGTGTGGTTAGAGAGTTCATGTGACAAGCACATCTAGTACACATATTAATAAGTTCAATGGCTTTAGGTACAAGCTGATGAAACTAAATATAGAGGATCTCTTGGATGAAAGAGATCAATGGAGGGCTATGATAAAAAGGAAAGGTGCATATTGGGTTATCAAATGAAGACTAGAAGAATCTTGATAAAAAAATATTGACGAAAAATATCACTATGTCTCTCAAATTTAATCCATTTGAACATGTCTCTCATGAGACTACGATCCATATTATCTATGAAGAATTAGGTGAAATGTACCAAACTAAGAGTTTGTTTAATATATTGAGTTTAAAATATAGATTATATTCCTTTAAAATGAAGGAAGGATACTTTATAGCTAATCACTAAAATTATTTTAATATTAATTTGATTCATTTAGGAAGTATAAATGCTAAGCTTGATGATTATAAATGTCTTTTGTTGTTTTTATCTTTATCTTAATCTTGAGAGAACATAATAGTTGTAATAGGTGATGGTATTGTTGATATTATGGTGGATTCCTTTGTTGCTACTTTTTCAACAATTAATGAAGTAAACATCCATGAACAAGGGCTATAAGGATGAACTACATGTTTGAGGTTGACCCAATTAAAAACATGGTAAGGAAAAGGGGGATAAAAAAGTTCTAGGCCAAAATAATATCCTAAAACCTCTAGTAATATTAGTGTGAGAATTTTGAATCATGGGAATCAAATCCATGTAAAGAAGTAATATAAATAGAAGAATAATTCTTTTGAACATTCCTTTGATGATAAATTCTATAATGATAAAAATAATGATTTGTTTATTTATGCTAACATTGTTATTTATGACTGATGGTTGATTGATTTAGGTGCATTATATCATGACTTCTCGAATGATGCTAGAAGTAATATAAATAGAAGAATAATTCTTTTGAACATTCCTTTGATGATAAATTCTATAATGATGAAAATAATGATTTGTTTATTTATGCTAACATTCTTATTGATGACTGATGGTTGAATGATTTAGGTGCATTATATCATGACATCTCGATTGATGCTAGAGCATCCAAGGTGAAATGATGATCATGTGTCACTAATTGGTTTATTTTCAATAAGGTCTTAGAGGTTAGGATAATAAATATTTTGATTTGAAACTTTGTAATTTCCCTTGGGATGAAATTGTAATTGTAGTTTTGGTGGCAATTATGCATTTATGAATATTTTCTAAGGAAAAAATAAGAAAATACCCCTCTTGGGCATCTCATTATTGGTGGGGACCACTTGGGGTGCATGTGTTTACATGTTCAATTGCATAACTTACATGTAATTGCATGTTTGTGCCACAATATTTGCATGTTGTTGCATGACCGTATTTGGAGCCATCAGGGCCACCAGGAATCAAAGAAGGTGTCATAATTGACCAAGGTGATTGGCCAAAATTTGGGCACCCATGTGAAGGTGGTGAATGCAATGAATTGTTTTATATTTTATTTTCTTATCTCTGCTCAAGTTGGGCGTGGGATTTATTGATGGTTTTTAGAGGTTGTTTTTGGAAACCAATGGTGGTTTCTTCTCACACAATTTCTATATAATGAGGCTTTCTCATTAGTTGAGGGGGGATTTTGTAGAAGTTGTGGTTTCATACCCAAATGCTACTGGAATGAAGCTAGAATGTTGAGTTGAAAATTTTTGTATGTGTGAAGCCCATGTTGTATGTGAGAATTTGAGCTCCATGTTTATGTATTTCATTTTCAGATTTTGAAGTTAATACATGTATATTTCTCTTCCATTTCATGTACTTCAAGTTAATTTTTTGCCTTCTTGCATAGTATTTTATGTTTGTTTGTGATCAGATTTGATAGGGAGAGTCTCCCTTTCCATCAATGGTATCAGAGTAGGTTATTTTGAGTCTATAAATAGATCACTAAAGAGAGGAAATTTGTAGTAGGACTTGTGAGTTGTGGGTGAAGATTAACATGCCTCCAAGAGTTGCCAACCATGGCAAAGGTAGAGGTAGATGAGGAGGAAGAGATCCTCTAAGAGATGAATTTAGAGCTCTAAGAAGGAAAGTTGAGGTTTTGTAGGAAGAGATTCATAGAAGAGATGTGCATAGAGAATATGATAGTGAAGATGAAGCTAAAGAGGAATTTGAAGATGGAGAACATGATCAAATGGATCCTAGAGAAATCAGATTGTTGAGAGCTATTGCACAAATTGGAAAAAATCCTAAGATGGGGGTTTCAAAATTTAATGGAAGCTTGAACCTAGAGGAGTTGATAGATTGGATTAATGACATGGAGGAATTCTTTGAGTTTGAAGAGATTGAAGACCCTCACAGGTTGTGGTTTGCAAAAATAAAACTAAAAGGGCATGCTAGTATTTGGTGGAAGAAAATTTAGCTTGAAAGAGGAAGAAGAGGGAAAGACAAAATTTCTATGTGGGATAAAATAGTAGAAAAGATGAAAAGATAATTTATTCTAGTAGACTATGTTGGAAAAACAAGGACAAACAACTAAGAGGGGGGGTGAATCAGTTGTCACATAATATTTAAACTTTTTCAAACTTTACTTAACTTAATCTCAGATCTAATGAATGAATAATAAACCATGAACAATCAACACATCATAAACACAGAGAACACCAAGATTTTTACGTGGAAATCCTATTAGGGGAAAAACCACGGTGGAGGTTAGTCCACAATATTATACCTGTTAAAAGCATAAGAATAATGGGAATACACATGCATTCAAGCACACTACCTAGAGCTCACTACTCAAATACAAAAGAGGACTCACTATCCAAAGAAAGGTTTGGATTAAAACCATCCAAATTGTGAACTAAGAAAATAGCTTCTATACAAGCCTAATTACAGTTCCAGTTAAGCACAAAAAAAAATTCTTCACACTTCACTCAATCTTCTTCACACTCTACTCTGCAATCAAATGATATTTGCACATACACACATAGGAGCACACCAAGCACGCTTTACACTGATATAACAATTGCTCTTATATATCCGCAACATGAAATTACATCAACAACTTAGTCAACTAGAAATATAAAATATATTTTCAATGTTGGCCCAATTTTACAAATAAATTTTCAATGTGGATCAAACACCATGGGCCAATACCAAGATGCAACCCAAAATAATATCCTCGAGCAAGCCAAACATTCAAAATTAAATCCTCAAGGATCCACAACATGCCACAACCTTCATGTTGGCCAAGAACACAAAAACTGAACATACCGAGAAAAATCTTCAACCATGAACACACCGATCAACGCGGACATGCAACAAGGATAGAGCACGATCTAGAAACATCCACGAGCACCAAGAAACAATAGAGAAACATCCACATCAACTAGAATTACCAAAATTATTCGAACTTTAATCAAGAACACTAACAAAGACCACAAAAAAACTATAAGAACACAAATCTTTGTAACTCAAACAAATCTTCACGCGGACCTTTGAAATTTTCGGAGGATGGACTAGATACACTAAAAAATAAACCCATTAGTCCAAAAAAATTGATCTTCAACGTACAGGACAAGACACCTCCATGACCTTCATAGTTCCACTGGGAACCTATAACACTTTTACAATTTTCTCAATATCCTCGGTATATATATAGCCTTCAATACACCAAATTCTAATAGTGTTGATATCAATGACAACCACATATCAGCAACACAACCACAACATCCAAAAATCTCCCCCTTTGACATTGATGGCAGCACATGACGTGAAAAACACCATCAACCCAACTCTCAATCAACACTTACTCCTCCATAGATTCTAACTCTTCTTCCTTAACCTCTTCTACATGAACCTCTCCCCACAAGACTCTTCACTCCAAGTAAGAAATAGTTTTTCACATGACTCTTCTCCCCCTTTGACATTAATGGAAAAGATAAGAATTATCTTTTCACATACAAGCTTTGAACCACATATTTGCACATCTAACTACTCCCCTTGAGTAGCAGCCATAGAAACATCAATCCAGATCAGAATATGATCATGAAATGCACAGATTGATGCAAATTAATGCATTGCTAGTTTATATCAGGAGATGTAATCACCACTAGCATCCCTCTGAGATACTCAAAAGTATCCTTTGGCAATGGCTTAGTGAAAATATCTGAAATCTATTCTTTGGTAGGCACATACTCCAGTCTGACTTCTTTCTCACTTACTTTTTCCCTCAAGAAGTGGAACTTGATTGATATATGCTTGGTCTTAGAGTGTAGCACCAGATTCTTTGATATGTTTATTGCACTTGAGTTGTCACAGTATATGGCAATAGGTTCATCATATATTACTCTGATATCTTTCAGCATCTATTTCATCCACATCACTTGAGTACAGTTGTTTGCAACAACAATATACTTTGCCTTAGCAGTAGATGGAGAAATGGAATTCTGCTTTTTACTCAACCATGACACCAACTTCTTCCTTAGGAAGAAGGCACCACCACTAGTACTCTTCCTGTCATATACATCTCTTGCCCAATATACATCAGTATATGCATTCAAAGTAAGATCATCATCCTTAGGATACCAACACCCAAATTCAATTGTTCCTTTCAGATATCTAAAGATTCTCTTTATAGCAATCACATGGGATTCTTTTGGATCAGCCTAAAATCTAGCAACCATACATACAACATTCATAATGCCTGGTCTGGTCTGAGTTAAGTAGAGTAATCCACCAATCATTGATCTATATATTGTTTGATTTTCCTTAGAAGAATCATCATTCTTTGTTAATTTGCATCCGGTTACCATGGGAGTACCAACAGGTTTTGAGTTATCCATCCCAAACTTCTTCAACAATTCTCTTACATATTTGGACTGAGATATGAAGATCCCTTTGTCTAACTGAGTAACTTGCAATCCCAGAAAGAACTTCATCTCTCCAATCATACTCATCTCAAATTCATTCTTCATTTCATCAACAAACTTCATACATAGATTATCATCTCCTCCAAAAATAATGTCATCAACAAAGACCTCAATAATTAACTCTTTATCATGATCCAACTTGAAATATAAGTTGTTATCAACAGTACCTTTATTGAATCCAAGTTTTAATAAGTATTTTTCCAGTCTAGCATACCAGGCTCTCGGGCTTGCTTGAGTCCATATAGAGCCTTCTTCAATCGACAAACCATGTCTTCCTTGTCAATTAGTTGAAATCCATCTGGTTGTTCAATATATACTTCTTCCTCTAATTCACCATTAAGAAAATCTAACTTCACATCCATTTGATAGACTTTATAGTTCTTATATGCAACATAAGCAAGAAATAACCTTACAGCTTCAATTCTGGCAATAGGGGCAAAGGTTTCTTGAAAATCAATACCTTCCATTTTTTAATACCCTTTACATACCAGTCTTGCTTTATTTTGAACCACTTCACCTTGTTCATTTAGTTTATTCCGAAAGACCCATTTAGTACCAATCACATTTTTATCTTTAGGCCTAGGAACAAGTACCCATGTATTGTTCTTTTCAATCTGCATTAATTCTTCCTTCATATCTTCCATCCAGTGTTCATCATTGCAAGCTTCATTGACATCTTTAGGTTCAATCTTGGACATTAGGCAATAATCTTCTGCAATCTTTCTTCTAGTTTGCACACCTTTATTCTTGTCTCCTATAATTTGATTTTCAGAATGATTTAGCTTTACATACCTTACAGTTTTAGGATTCTCTCGAACTTCTGATTCTTTTATTCTTTCTTTTGCACTTGCACTTGTCTCTGCTTCTTGACTATCTTGATTTATCAGAACAAATTGAAGTTTTCTTACCGAAATAAATGGCACAATTTGAAGTTGATTTTGTGTCTGAACATTCTTCCCTTTGTTTGTATTGTTTTCATCTGAATCATATCCACAATATCTGGATGATTTAGCAAAATCCTCATTTACTCTGACATTTGCACTCAACCATTTTTCTCAGTCTTTTGTTATAGCACCAGTAGGCCTTGCTTCTAGTAGAGTAACCTAGAAATATTCCTTCATCACTTCTTGCATCAAACTTTCCTATATCATCATCTCTCTTGATATAATACTTGCTTACAAAGATCTTGAAGTATTTAACAGTAGGCTTATAACCAAACCATAGTTCAAAAGGAGTCTTACCAGAATTACCATTTACATTTACCCAGTTCACTGTGTACATAACAGTGCTTACAACTTCACTCCATTAGATGTGAGGCACGCTTCCTTCAATCATCATTATTCTAGTAGCATCCATAATTGTTTTGTTTTTCCTCTCTGCAACTCCATTCTGTTGAGGGGTTTGGGGAGCAGATAACCATCTTTTGATTTCATGCTCTTCACAAAAAGAATTAAACTCCTTGGAGGTGAACTCACCACCTCTATCTGACTTTAAAAATTTAATTTTTAGACCTTTCTCATTTCTTCCATAGCTTTGAAACTTTTGAACTTTTCTAATGCTTCACATTTTTCTCTTAAGAAATCAACCCATCTCATTCTAGAATAATCATCAATAAGCAGCATAAAGTACCTTTCACCATGGATACTTTTGACTCTGGAAGGACCGCATAGATCAGTATCCACAAGTTCCAGTAATCCATTTGAATTATGTTGTTTGCTCTAAAAAGAAACTCTAGTCTATTTTCCCATCTAACACTCCTTGCAATTTGTGCTAACAGGCTTCACTAGCTTAGGTAGATCTCTTACTGCTTGAGTGGAACTTATTTTGACTATGTTGTCAAAATTCACATGACACGGACTTCTATGCCATAACTATCTTTCATCTACTTGAGCAATTAAACAATTTTCACTGGAAGAATTCAGGTGAATAATATTACCTTTTGTCTATTTACCTGAAGCAATTACATTTCCAGAACTTCCATATATCCTACATCTTCCATCTTTGAACTGAAGATCATAACCCTTTTCCACCATCTTTCCAACACTTAACAGGTTGTGCTTCAAGCCTTCAACATAAAGAACATCACCAGTGTTATGCTTACCACCAAGACAAATAGATCCTCTGCCATGAAACACACAAGCATTGTTATCTCCAAATCTTACAACCCCACCGTTATACTTCTCTAGACTTACAAATTTTCTTTTATCACCAGTCATATGATGTGAGCATCTACTATCAATGACCCAGTCATCCTTTTCTTCAATTCGGGCTACAAGATATTTTTCAACTTTAGCAGATTCAGTAGCCCTCAGAACTATTTTCCTTGATAGCAATGAAAACCCAATCATCTTCATTTCCATTTTCTTTATCAGACTCATCATCAGTCACTCCTCTAGCAAAGTAGCATTTCTTTTGGAATCTATATTTTTAAGGCTTAGATCTAGGAACTCTTTCAAGACACCTTGATGCAAAATGACCTATTTTACAACAAGAAAAACATTTGATAGGAAACTTTCCTTTATACTTACCTTGTCCTCTATCTTCTTTCTTCACAATCAGTGCTTCCAACTCTTCTACTTCTCTTTCTTCATCTTCAAGTTTTTTCATTTCTTCCTCATACTTGAATGTCTTTCTATAACTCTCTCTCAGGTCATATATTTTCTTTTTTCTTCCAAATATAGTAGCCTTGAATGTAGTTTCAGTCTTAGGAATAGAATCACCAAATTTTCTGAACTCAAAGGCAACAAGTTTACCAATCAGTGTATCCCTTGTCACATTCGTCAATGATCTGGTTTCTTCAATAGCACGAGCCTTTGCTTTGTAGGAGGGAGGAAATGATTTGAGCACTTTAGCCACAATTTCTTCCTAATCTAGAATACCACTAGCACATCTAATACCCATCACTAGTTCATTTACTCTTTGCATAAAAGAGAAAATATTTTCATCTTCACCCATCTTCAAATTTTCATACTTTCCTTTCAAACTCTGTAGCTTAGCCATCTTCACATGTGCATCTCCTTCATACAAAGCTTCCATCTTCTTCCACATCTCATGATTTGTCTTTAGACCTAACACATTTTTCATTTCTGAATCTGTTAGAGTACTCAACAAGGCTTCCATAGCCCAGACATTATTCTCAACCTCTTTAATCTCATCAATAGTGGAGAGACCACTCACAGGAATAATATATTTGTTCTTTGTAATTTTCCAGAAGGGTTCACCAATGCACTTCAAATGACACTCCATCCTAGCTTTCCACAATGAGTAGTTTGTTCCATCAAATCTAGGACTTTCCTTCTTCTATGATGCCATCTTGTATCACCTCAAGATTTAAATTTCTTCAGAGGAACCTGCTCTGATACCAATTGTTGGAAAAATAAGGATAGACAACTGAGAGGGGGGGTGAATTAGTTGTCACAAAATATTTAAACTTTTTCAAACTTTACTTAACTTAATCTTAGATCTGATGAATGAATAATAAACCATGAACAATCAACACATCAGAAACATAGAGAACACCAATATTTTTATGTGGAAACCCTGTTACGGGAAAAACCATAGTGGAGGTTAGTCCACAATATTATACCCTGTTAAAAGCATGAGAATAATGGGAATGCACATGCATTCAAGCACACTGCCTAGAGCTCAGTGCTCAAATACAAAAGAGGACTCACTATCCAAAGAAAGGTTTGGATTAAAACCATACAAATTGTGAAGTAAGAAAATAGCTTCTACACAAGCTTGATTATAGTTCCAATTAAGCACAAAAAAACCTTCTTCGCTCTTTGAACAAACTTCTTCACACTTCCCTCAGTCTTCTTCACACTTTTCTCTGCAATCAAATGATATTCACACATACACACATAGGATCACACCAAGCACACTTTACACTAATGAAAAAATCACTCTTATATATCCGCAACATGAAATTACATCAACAACTTAGTCGGCCAGAAATATAAAACATATTTTCAGTGTCGGCCCAATTTCACAAATAAATTTTCAATCTGGATCAAACACCATCAGCCAATACCAAGATGTGACCCAAAACAATATCCTTGAGCATGCCAAACATTCAAAATTAAATCTTCAAGGATCTGTAACAAGCCACAACCTTCATGTCAACCAAGAACACAAAAACTGAACATACCAAGAAAAAATTTCAACCATGAGCACACCAATCAATGAAAATGTGCAACAAGGATTGAGCATAATCTAGAAACATCCACAAACACCAAGAAACAACAAAGAAGCATCCACATCAACTAGAATTACCATAATTATTCCAACTTTAATCAAGAGCACTGACAGAGACCACAAAAACACTGTTAGAACACAGATCTTTGTAACTTGAACAAATCTTCATGCAGACCTCTAAAAATTTTGTAGGATGGACTAGATACACTCAACAATAAACCCATTAGTCCATAGTAGTTGATCTTCAACATATAGGACAAGACACCTTCATGACCTTTACAATTCCACTGGGAACCTGTAACACTTTTACAATTTTCTCAATATCCTCGACATATACAACATTCAATACACCAAATGCTAATAGCATTGGCATCAATGACAACCACATATCAGCAACACAACCATAGCATCCAACAAACTATGTGTTGGAGCTGCTAAAAAAGATGCAAAGTTTGAGACAAGGAACAAGAACTGTGAAAGAATACACAAAAGAATTTCACAAAGTTTTGATAAGAACAAGACACTCTAAAGAAAACAAGGAGAAATTATCCCATTACATTAATGGGTTAAATCCAATCATACAAGAATATTTGGCATTAGTGAGAATGTATACCAATGAGGATGCATACGAATTTGCATTGAAAGTTGAAGAAATATTGAACAAAAAATTTGAGAGAAAATAAAGAGGAAGAGGTCATGGTGAAAGAACTGGAGTATGAAATTACAATGGAAATTGGAAAAATCAGAAGTTTGAAGACCAAGGAAGCAAAGAAAATTAGAAATTGAAAAATTATTACCCTCCTAGAGATCAAAATCTAAGAGGTAGAGGAAGATCGGGTAAAGGATTCAGAAGAGGTGGCTTTCATGGAACTTGTTTTTGATGTGGAGAAGGACATAGAGCATATGAATTCCCTCGTAATCAATAAAGAACCAATAGAAGATCAAAAAATTAGAATAGAGCAACAAAAATCAATGAGGTGGATGCACACTTATCACATTCAGAAGAAGTAGAAGGAGGTGAAGTCTTAATGACAAGAAGAGCATTGTTGAATGGGGAAAACAAACTAGCTCAAAGAAAGAGATGATTCAAGACAAGATGCAAATGTGAAGGGAAGGCTTGTAATTTCATAATAGATAGTGGAAGCACAAATAGCTTGGTATCCAAAGAAATGGTGAGAAAATTGAAGCTAGAGAGGAAGAAGCACCCAAATTCTTACTGGATAGCATGGGTACAAGACAATCAAAATATTTTGGTTAGTGAATAATGTTTGGTAAAATTTAAAATAGGAGGTTATTTTGATGAAATATTGTGTGATATAATTCTTATAGATGCATGCCATATTTTGTTAGAAAGGACTTAGCGGTATGATAGGAAGGAAATGCATGATGGTTGTGTTAATACCTATACAATAACTAAGGATGGAGTGAAACATAAATTGAAGCATTTGAAAGAAGACTTGGTTCAAGTTTGTGGTAATGCAAGAGTTTGTTTAGTGCATTCAAGGAAATTCTTAGATGGCATGAGACATGAGAAAGTTTTTTTTTCTTTGATTCATAAGACTAATTGTGAAAATGTGGAAGATGTTCCTATGCAGATTGCAAAATTTTTGCAAGAGTTTCAAGAGATTATTTTAGATAATGCACCTAAGGGTTAGCCACCTATGAGGAAGATAAGCCATAAAATTGATCTACTACCAGGAGCAAGTTTTTCTAACAAAGCAGCCTACAAAATGTCTCCAACAAAGAGTGAAGAGTTAAACAAACAAGTTCAAGAATTGTTGCAGAAAGGCTTGATTAGAGAGATTCTAAGTCCATGTGTAGTGCCTCCTATTTTGGAACCAAAGAAAGGGGGAGATTAGGGGATGTGCATGGATCCAAGGGATATTAAAAAGATCACCATAAAATACAAATTTCTATTACCAAGAATGGATGATATCATGGATTGTTTGCATTTATGCTGAAAACTGAAGAAGCTAAATGATTTAATCTATAAATTCAAATCAAAATTTCAGCATATCATCAATAAAGCCTTTCCAAATGAATACAAATGAAAAATGCAAACTAAATTATGCAAAACTAAAATAAATGCATGCAAAGGAAAATCAGCTCCATTGTTTTCCTATTTCACCATGATTCTTGATTTATTTGATGCTCTCAAATTTTTATGAGCACAAGTGCAACAAGAAGCTGTGATGAGTGGAAGAGAGATTGAAATTGAATTTTTAAATCAAAATGTGTATCCCCAAAAAGTGAGGAGGAGGTTTTTATAGATGAATGCATAATGTGAAAATAAGAAATGAGAAATGAGTGGAGTGATTTATGCCATGATTCATGTTTGGAAGCTCAAATTGTGCAATTTTGAGCTAATTCCATGGAAATTGATTTATGAATTTAATGTGCAATTTTAAGCTAATTTCATGGAATTTGATTTATGAATTTTAAATTATTTAATGAAATATATGAATGCATTTTAATGATTAATGCAAATGAATAATCATGCCAATAGTCAAAGTGAAATGATTTATGTAAATGGATGAATATTAAATGATTTATGGATATGTTAATGATTAATGAAACAATAAATATTTATGAAATGAATTAATGAAATATTCATTTGGATAAATAATGGATAAATGACTAAATGATTATGTAAATGGATTATGGTTATGAGTAAATGCTTATAAATGCTTATAATATTTTAATGGTTTTATGGAGATATGATTATGCAATGGATAAAAACTATTAAGAGGACATTTTTATGCATCTACATTTTGCCCCTCTTTGAGACAATGCAGCCTGTCGCGTTGTTTCAAAGAAAAAAGATTGATTAACTGATACATGCCCCAAGGATATCCTGGTAAGGATGATATGCCCCCTCGAGAGATTGATCGAACAAGTTGTGATAAGATTAATCTCTTGATAGATCACGAGGATAAATTTTGATAATTGATATTACGCGAGTGATTAAGCAGAGATGCACATTTGATGAAAATGCACAGTTGATGGGCGTAATTGAACAATTGATGGAAATGATCAGTATAGACAGGTTGATGAGCTAATGAAGTTGATTGAGTTGATTAAGCTGATTTATAATGATGCTTATGCAAGACAAGGTGTTGCAATGATGAATTGACTGATTGATTAAGGGGGCATGAAATTTTGAGAAGCAGGTTGATTGATTTGAGATTTGATTCAAGAGACATATATCAATGAGTTAAGCAATTGATTGATTTATTTGCAACAAGAAAGATGAAGAAAATGAAATGCAAGATGGAAGAGAATGAAGGTGATGAAGCCTCTTGTGCCTTTTAAGTGATTTTATCATCATCGATCTTATTATGTCACAAATTAGTATAAGCGTCTAGATAACATGAACATCTAGACAATTTGAATAATGTTTTCATTTTTATTTAGTAATGAAGTATAAGCATCTAGGTATAAGGACCTTAGATGACCTGAATACTTATTGCATGGAAGACACTATCAGACAAGGAATGCTCTCATCCACATTAGACTCATAGGTCCTCGATGGTTTTAGACAAACATGTCCTAAGACGAGTCATCTTGTTAATAAGAAACAATCCACAAATAGAAAATAAGTGAACATGCCCCATCCTCGCCTTTCTAGTCCAAGACATCCTGGAGAAGCTAAAAGACATGTCACCAAAGATAAAATCATAAAACAATCAAAGAGAAACAAATAAACATGCATCATGCTTTACTATAAAACCAATGCTTATCATAGTTTAGGTGTGTTGTGTGGGTCTACCAGATAGATTGGTAGATATGTTGCAATGTTCGTTTGATTGTCAATTGTGATGTGTTTTGATTGAAGTTCAAAGCTGTGTGATGATCTTAAAGTGTTACCATTTAGGGATTTTTGAAGTTTTACGATTTTTTTTGGATTTTTTTTTTTTCAAGACATTTTATGATTTTTTGGATTTTTCAGGGACATTTTATGATTTTTGGATTATTTCGGACATTTTATGATTTTTTTGGATTTTTAAGGACATTTTATGATTTTTTTGGATTATTTCAAGACATTTTATGATTTTTTTGGATTTTTTCAAGACATTTTATGATTTTTTTTGGATTTTTTGAAGTTTTAAAGATGGAGTGAGATGAAATGTGATATGACTGATTGAAGAAACTAGATGCCCCACACTAGAGTTAGTGCAACCATGGATAAACAATAGATCAAGATGGAAGATTCACTGCAAAACATGTCACACACGCAACATATCTTTTGTCAAAAGATGATAATGGTTTATTGATTAAGATGTTGGGAATGATTGATTCCATAAGGCATGATGATGGTAAGTACTTAGGATCATTGATTCCTCTAAGTATGATAAGATTGATGATTGATGATGTTTGATTGATAAAAGATATGTGGATTTGGATAATGTTTTATAGCTAGGCTTAAATATGATTTTCATGATAAGATTCAAGGTTGCAAAGAGACATGATGTCCAATGTTGGAGGTAATTTAATCATGGATAAATGATAAAGATGTGAAATATGATGGAATGGAAATCTAAAGCATGTGTTTGTAATTTTTCCCCTAATCTCATCAAGAACAAAGGAAGGAAATGGGACATGTATTTTGATAAGCTAGGAGATATGGAATGGAAGAAAGCAAGGATAAGGATAATGAATAGGATGATCAAGATCAACTGGATAAGATATGGACACAATGCCTAAGTATTTTTACCCTATTGCTCATCAAGACCAAGGAAGTGAAGAAAGGATGCATTTAGATAGAATGGTGGAATATGGATAAAGTGAAGGATATGGCATGGAAGATATGGATAAAGTATATAGGATAAGATGTATGACGTTCATGAAAATCCTTAACCTTGTCAAGATCAAAGGTGAAAAGGTAAAGGATGAACGTAAAGAGGATAATGGATATGAATGAAAGGATGGATGAAACTTGCCCCCAAGTGTAGAGTGCAAGAGGAATATGGAAGACATGATATGGATAGGGATAAATGAAAATGGAAGGTAATATATGCATGATAGGGAGATGGAGGAAGGACTCAAGCATCAAGTTTCACTGCTAATATCCCTTGAATATGTGCTCTAATAAACCATGGCAATGGGGATTAGACTCATAAACATAGGTATTTTAATGGTATGATGGGAGAATCTAAGGACTCATGCAAAGGTTTGGACTAAAGGAGAGTAATGGGGGATGAATGTTGGATAATGGATAGGAGGTTGGAATGCTTGTTGATGGTTATATGAAAAGGATGGAAAGATCAACATCGACACACACCTTGAAGGGTGGTGGAGTGATGGAGGAAAAATGGAGTTTGATAGTGATAGGTTTTTAGATGGACAATTGGAGGAAGCTTTTGGATTAGCAAATTTGGATGCCAATTTAGATTTTATTGCTTCTATGAGAATTTTAGGAATCCACATAGCTTTTGACTTTGATTTTTGATTCATGGGCCTTTGCGGCCTTTGAAATTTTCCTTTTTGATTTATGGGCCTTTGTGGCTTTTGAAAAATTCCTTTTTGATTTATGGGCCTTTGTGGCCTTTGAATTTTTTCTTTTTGATTTATGACCTTTGTGGCCTTTGATTTTTTTTCTTTTGACTTTGGATCAGATTTTCTTTTATTTTTGCATGTCTCTTTGAGGAGACATGTTGATCCTTTGATATATGTGGATTTTGATATGGAAGCTTTTGACATTTGTTACCCAAATTGCTTCTAAGAGCAATGGGATGGGTGGATGGAGATGAATGATATGGAGGTATTATGGATGGTTTAATGTAGGTAGAATTTTGAGAGGGCATCAAGGATGTGTGCCTTTGTTGTTCTTGATGAATAGGAGATGGAGGGGTGTAGGGCCCCAATATGGATGGAAGGGTTGATGAACTAGGGTTTGGATGATAAGGACCCAGGATAGATGGAAGATTTGATGGACTAGGATACTTAGGTTTATTTTGATGGATCGTGGACTTACAATGGATATCAATGTCTTGAGCATGAGGTGTATAACCAAGGCCATGATAATATGGATTTTCTTGGATATAAAGGGGTTCTAGGATACCTTGTTCATGAATGCCTAATCCTTTTCCTTTGTAGTTCATAATTTGACATATCCGTTTGCCAACGAGGTATGTATTATTTATGAAACAAGATGCAAGTCTATCATGAGGTGGATGTGATATTGAAGGAATAAAAAGATCTTGGAGTAAACCACCTTGGATAAAAGTAAGGGAACCCATTTGATAGGTAAGGGGCTCATGTATATCTTGAATAGGGGTGATAGATTCTTGTGGAGGATTGTAATCATGAGGGGAATTAGGATGGGTGATAGGATCTTGACATGGGGATGATGGGGTACTTTGATCTTGACTTGGAAAAGGATCATGAGGTGTAGGAGATGGATTAGCTTGCTCTTTATTAGATATGGAATCATCATGAAGTGGTATGAAATGCATGGCTTGATCATGAGAAGGATGAACATCATCATGGAATGAAAGGATATCCTTGAGTGGAGGCATATCTTGATCTTTACGAGGAAGGGAATCCTGATATTTTGTGGAAAGCATATCTTGATCATTGGATATGATGGAATCATGAGATGGTATGGATTCATTAGATGAGGTGGAAGGAGGATTTGGAAAGATAATTTTCTCTTGAGATGGAAGGGGATCATCATGAAGTTCTTGAGAGATGGGATCTTGGTCAAAGATTGGAGAGAATTGGAGATTTTTGGTATCATTGGATGGAGTGGAAAGAATACTTTGATCTTGATTTGTAGGGGAGTCTATGCTAGCATGCTTTGGACTAATAGATTGACATGACTCATTGGATGGAGATGGTATGATGAGAGAGGATGGTTGGATAGATTCGTTAACTTGGGTGAAAGACTCATGAGGTTTCTTTTAACTTATGGGAGATGAAGATAGGTGCATGACATGGTATGATTGCTCAATATTATTTGTGTTTGAGGACATAGATTTAGGTTTCTCATTTAACCTTTGTAGAAATTCATGGACATTGAACTTGGATGATGTAGTTTTGGGTGAGGATAAAAAATTAAGAGATGATTGCATCACTTCATTCAAATATTGGGATTCAAGTTGTTTTTCAAGCTCTTTCAAACGATGGTCAAGATATTCAATCCTTTGGTTTCATTCATAGGTCGTGGATGAATATGGAGGATAGCGGTTAGACATATTTGGTTGACAGTTTTGGAAATGTTTTGAGGTGTTGCAAGTTACTAGGTGTGATGTTTGTTTGAGGTCTATTTTTGAACACACACACAAGACATAGCAGAAAAAGTGTTTTTGAGTTTATTTTCAATTGTGAATTTTTGCAATACAAGCACAAATCCTAAGGTTGGAAAGGACAATATCTGCTAGATTCCACGTGGGTTTCCCCAGCCGCATATTCTTAGCGTGTGAATCCAGAAGCTTGGCTGCACGGGCTCCCCCTTATAGTGCACTCACTTCTCAAGCCAACCAAGCTTCCAACCCCCATGAAACTCCCATGGCAGATTGATCACTTCTACTAAAAACTACAAAAATGTGGATGCCTTCACACCGATCGGTGTTGCGCTAGCAAATAGAAGGTTGTTGGCTACTACACAAAGGTGTTTAATTCGGGGTCCTCATTCTAGTGGCCATACATGGGGCACAAGATTAATCTCCATTTAGGAGGCACTCCGGCTTGAAGAGGTTACACTCAATAGGGTTTTAGGGAGTACTACTTGGTTCGTATGACACATCCGCACTCGTAATCTTTAGTTTTCCATTAGGATTCACATTTATATACCGGTCGGGGGTAGCTCGTCCAAAGAGCTCCATTGCCGGTTTGAGTCGCCTTGGGGTGAGTACTTTTTCCCACCAAGGAAGGCCCAAGTCCTAGAGTCAATAATCATTTCTCTTGCACCTAGGATCGCACAAGTGCGCAAGGGGAGAGGATACTTCGATTATTGAGTCAAGATGACACATAAAATAGATGGGTTTGGTTTCTGATCACCAAGTTTTGTACAAGGTGAGAGCATACTCCCTACCATATTAAACACATCAAACAATGTTCATTCACCCCCTAGTTAGATCTACATGAGAGAAGACAATTGTTCATTTTTAATGCACCAATTGAAGTGTTTTCTAATCTAAAAGACAATTGGTTTCAAAATCATGTCTTCGACGAATGTCCTGCATCAAAATATCATTAGTAGTTTCATGCCTCCTTTCTTTGACAAGTGTATGTTTTGATTTTCAATTCTTTGCCAAACGAACCTAGCAAAAGAAACCAGATTAACAAAATTAGTCACAAAACCAAAACTTAACCAAAATGAAAACTAACATAAATCCTAATGAAATTAATTTAATCTAAATCTAAATCTAAATTACTTCTAAATTAAATTAAAATCTAAATTTAATTTAATTCTAACTTTAAAATCCACACTAAAAGAAAAGAAATCTAAAATTAAAATCTAAACTATATTAGTAAAAATTAAACTAAATTAAATGAGTAACTGAAAATCTAGACTAGATTAAAAATAATCTAACTAAATGAGAAATTGGAGACTGAATTAAATCTAAATTAAATAGTAAATCTAAAAATTAAAAACCTAAATTAAATTAGAAACTAAAACTCTAAACTAAATTAAAAATTAGTCTAAGTTAATTAAAACTAATCTAAATTAATCTAAGCCTTAAAATTAATCTAGTTCTGAGGTAATTAAAATTTAAACTAAATATGATGATAGATAATGAGATCAATGATGGCACTGCACGAAAGACTGGTGCGAGCTAGGGCCTGTGTGCCCTAGCTTCTTCTTCGTTTGGCGTCTGTGCTCGGGCTTCGTGCTTTTTGGTGCTGGCCGGGGGGGGTTTATTTTGGTGCAGGGGTTTTTCTTTGGGCAGGCAGGGGTTTCTGAGCATCTTTGGCCTGCGGGTGGGCATTTTTTCCTTGTCTTTGTGCGTGGGGTGTTCTTAGCGGGAGGTGTGTGGTGGTTTGAATCTGTGAGTTGCCTATTCCATCACTTTCTCCTTTTGTTGATGATTTGGCACGTTGGTCTATGGAGAATCGTGGTCTAGCTGATTATCAAGTATCATCAAGGGATTTGGAGATGATAGATCCATCTTCTCCTATGCATGCCAGTAGTAAGGAACGGTCAGGTAAGCCCCAATCTAGGGAAGGTGCCTCCTCTTCAAAAGGGATGTTTCAGATAAAAAAGTTAAATGGATGCTTAGAGAGATCTGAAGATCGACCAGTCTTGGTTATTCAACCTGAGCAAGTTTTGGAGGATGTTGAATACTGGTGCAATCATGCCCTTATTTGCAAATTTTTAGGCCTTCGTCTTTCACTACCTATGCTGGAATCCTGGGCATGTCGGGTTTGGAACCCTGAAGGGGATATGGAGATTCTTTTAGCGGCTAATAACTATTTTCTGGTTATCTTTTCAAGCATGTCGGACAGGAATAGGGCTTTTGAGGGAGGCCCTTATTTCTTTAACCAGGTAGGGCTCTTCATTAAGCCCTGGCACATGGGCTTTAACTCTACTGAAGAGATCTCCTCACGGGTGTCAGTGTGGGTTCGACTGCTGAGGCTTCCTTTGGAATTCTGGAGGGAAGATATTCTTCATTCAATCTCTTTGCTTCTTGGGAAACTTGTGGGAACGGCGTCACAAACTCAAGATCGCAAGTTAATTTCTTTTGCTCGTATTTGTGTAGAAGTTGATTTAAATAATCCATTACCAGATTCTATGGAGATTTGCATGGGTTCATCGTCTTGGATCCAACAGCTGGATTACGAGACCTTACCATTTAGATGTAGAATTTGCCACGAATATGGTCATTTACATCGCAGATGCCCTAGATTTAAATCTTCCCCCTTGGCTACCTCTGGACCTCTTAGGGAAGACAAGGGGAAGGCTCCTTTGTCTGATGGACCTATTGATAAGGAAGGATTTACTCAGGTGAAGTCCCGTAACAAAGGAAAAGGCAAGAAGAGAACCTGGATGGATAGACAGACTGATGGCACCTTTAATAGGTTTGAGGCTCTTGATAGCTTAGTCCAAGAGGAAGGAATTCCAGTTGAGCTCTCTTATGGGGATAAAGGTCAGCTTGAGGCTCAGGATGAGGATGCTAAGAAGGAGGATCGGATTTTATCTTCAGGGGACCAACAGGTTGGTCAGATGGGTATGGATTTACCTTCTCAAGTTTAGGATATTGGAGATCTCCAGGAGTCACAGGCTTTGATTGGTACTGTTGTGGTGGCTCCTATTCCCCCTGCTACTAAGGGAGCCTCTAATCCTGTGAAGGGTAATAAGGCTTCTCCTGCCTTAGGCTTGCATCAAAAATCCTTTAAGAAGGGGCTTCTAGACAAACCATCAAGGAGTGGAAGGAAGACTAATCAAGAGAAGGTCAAAATTATGGGTGATACATTCGTTGAGTCTGGGTCTGTGAAACCCATCGATTCCCACTTCTCCCACCCTCATAAATGATTTTTTTATCATGGAATGTAAGGGGGTTGAACAACATCCCTAGAGAAAAGGCTGTTCGCACATTAATTGAATCTCAGTCTCCTGATTTGGTCTTTATTCAGGAAACCAAGCTTACTGTGGATGGATTGGCTAATTGTGCCCTGCGTATCTGGCCCCAAGGTTATTGGCAGGGGGTGGGGGCTTTGAGTAGTTCTAGGGGGGTGGCTTGTTTTTGGAACCCGAGGAAAGTTTCACCCTTATGGTGGATCTCTAGCCGATCTTCCATTACTTTGGTTGCCTCTATTTTTGAGACTGGAGAAAGATGCCTTTTCTCCAATATTTATGCTCCTACTGATCTTTCAGGTAAGTCACAACTTTGGGCTCACATCAGTTTCATCCGCTCTTTGGACCCATTTCTCCCATGGATTATTGCTAGTGATTTTAATGCGGTTATAAGTTTGGAGGAAAAACGTGGTGGATTAGCTAGGTTGGACCCTTCTTCAAATCTGCTTAGAGATAACATTGGTTTCCTGAATCTCATTGATGTGAAGCCAATCAATGGTGTGTTTACATGGAATAATAGGAGATGTGGTGTTGAGGCTATTTCTGAAAGGCTTGACAGATTTTTGGTATCCTGCTATTAGATGCACAACAGGTGGACCACCAGTTCAGAAATTCTTGATTGAAGGGGTTCTGACCATTGGCCTATCAAATTCTCTGTCTCCCCTTATGGTGTCACCAAAATACCATCTTTCAAATTTCAATTGATGTGGTTAAGAGATTAATCTCTATAGGATCTTATGCTGGATTGGTGGTATGAAGGGAGGCCTGCCCATGGGACGGCCATGTTTACTTTTAGTAAGAGGCTTCAACATGTGAAGTATAGGCTGAAGAGGTGGAATAAACAGTGTTATGGGAACCTGCATGCTCAGAAGATAGTGGCTCAGTCCAAGTTGGATAGTGTTACCCGTCAGATTCGAGACCAGGGGTTGTCCTCTGATCTCAAGAATGTTGAGTCCTTGGCTCTTAAAGGTTTAGAAGAATGGGAGCTTCAGGAGGAGATCTTCTGGAAGCAGAAATCTCGTATTGATTGGCTTCAGGAGGGAGATAGGAACACATAATTTTTTCATAACTCGGTCAAGGCTCGGAGGCAGGGGAACTCTATTTCCTCTCTTGTTTCACCGGATGGGGTCCAACTTTCATCTTTTGAAGAAATTTCTAGGGAAGTTGTCAACTATTTTTCAAATCTCTTTACTAGGGAGAATCTTGCAGCTAGGACTAAAGAAAGGGCTATCTTGGATTGTATTCCCCACCTAGTCTCTATGGAGATGAATGGGGCTCTTTTAGGTCCAATCTTGTTACCTGAATTGGAGAAAGTAGTGTTTAGTATGAAAAAAGGTAAAGCTCCTGGCCCTGATGGTTTCCCGATTGAGTTCTTTTAGGAATTCTAGGAAATAATAAAGTATGATCTCCTTGAGGTGGCTCAAGAATCATATAGAAACAAACAAATGCTTAAGTCTTTGAATTCTACTGTTTTGGCTCTCATACCTAAGAAGGAGGGAGCTAATTGGTTGGACCAATTTAGGCCTATTACTTTATGCAATGTTGTCTACAAGATCATCACTAAGTTGATTGCTGAGAGACTTAAGCCACTCCTTGGTGCTTTGATCTCTGCTGAGTAGGGTGGCTTTGTTGAAGGAAGACAAATTCTTGATGGTGTTGTGACAACTATGGAGGCTATTCATTCTATGGCTTCCTCTAAGGAGAAAGTTATGTTCATTAAACTTGACATGGATAAAGCTTATGATCGGGTGAGCTGGGAGTTCTTACAGAAAATTCTCTTGGCTTTTGGCTTTGATGAGGAGTGGGTGAATTAGGTTCTCAGTTGTGTGACCTCGTCCTCCTTTTCTGTTATTATTAATGGGGAACCTTCAAATTTTTTTAGTGCTTCTCGGGGTCTCTGACAAGGGACCCTTTATCTCCCTATCTTTTCATTATTATGGCAGAAGGTCTCAGCAGATTTATTAAATCTCAGGTGAGGCAGGGTCTTATACAAGGTTGGACTTGGAACACTAATCTCCCTCCCTACTCTCATCTTCAGTTTGTGGATGACACTGGGCTGATGGGCTTGGCTAGAATTAGTGAGGCTCTACATTTCAGGAGAGCTTTAGACATATATTTGAAAGCTTCTGGTCAGAGTATTAATGATGATAAATCTTCCATTTATTTCTTTAATACTCCTTGACTTATTCAGAACATGATTGCTAGGATTCTTAGATTCCAGATTGGTTCTCTTCCCTTGATGTACCTTGGGATTCCTTTGGCTTTGGGTTCTCAGCATAGAGATTTTTGGCAGGGGATTTTGGATAGATTCCGGAGTAAGGTTAGTCATTGGACTTATAGATGGCTCTCTTCTGCTGGGAGAGTGATTCTCCTAAAGACTGTGGTGCAGTCTCTTCCCATTTATAGGTGTTGTGTGAAAGTTCCTCCTTCCTCTTTTGTAAGGGACTTTGATGCTCTTTCTCAGAAATTCCTTTGGTCGGGAAACCTTCTCTCTTCAAAGTGGAGTTTAGTCAGGTGGGAGTCCGTTTGCAGGCCGAAGCATGTTGGGGGCCTTGGTCTTAGGTCTATGGCTCTTGTGGTCACGACCTTGGTGGCCAAGCTGTACTGGAGATGGTGCAACAGTCAGGATCAGGATTGGGCCAAGATTCTTGCTCTCAAGTATCTTCTTGGTGCTGAGAGCCAAGATGTGTCGCGACTTGCTTT
The DNA here is from genome assembly GCA_007258455.2 of Sequoia sempervirens. Taxonomy (NCBI): domain Eukaryota; kingdom Viridiplantae; phylum Streptophyta; class Pinopsida; order Cupressales; family Cupressaceae; genus Sequoia; species Sequoia sempervirens. Next base: position 107,563 of record VDFB02080928.1, on the reverse strand, counting down.
GTTGGGAAAAGGCTCTTGTATTTGGGATACTCTGAAAAAGGGAGCTCAGCTTATTAAGGATGGTCTCTTCTGGATCTGTAATAGAGGCTCTGATGCTCTGTTCTGGCAGGACTCTTGGGATGGCTACCCCCCATTCTTTCTAGTTTCCCTCAGCTTCAGCCTCTCTACCATATCTTCTCTGATGCTGGATGGATTAAGGTGGAACATTTTAAAACAGTCAAGTGTATTGGTCAGGTGGAGGTGTCTTGCTGGAAGGATCCTTAGGAGTGGCCCATGGGTGGTTCTGATGAGGATCGTGTTGTTCTGTCTAAAGTCTTGGAGGGGAGGCTTTGCAGCTCCCTTAATGAGAGGGACAAGTTGGCTTGGAGTCCCAGCCCAAAAGGTAAATTTACTATTGCTCAAGGCTATGCTATGCTTAACAAGCACTTACATGGTCCTATGGAGGTGTCCTGGTGGAAGAAGGTTTGGAATAACTTCTCTTGGCCCAAGTGCAATTTTTTCTTATGGTTGGTTGCTCAGAAGAAATGTCTCACTTGGGAGAATCTCCACAAGCATGGTTTTCATGGGCCTTCTATGTGCTTCCTTTGTTCGCACAATGAGGAATAGTCTTCCCATTTGTTCTTTCATTGCCCTTTTTCTAGAGAAATATGGCACAGGTGGTGGGAGGCCTGGCATCAGGGTTGTGTTCATGCTTCCTCCCTAATAGAGTTTTGGGAGAGCTTGGGCAGGCCTCCTGTGAAGACTTCTTTCCTATAGGTGGCTTGGGCTGTTGGGCCTATTTTCATTCTTTGGAACCTTTGGCTAGAAAGGAATCGTAGAGTTTTTTGTGGTTCCAAGTTAGGAAGTGGTCAATTGTGGAAGAAGATTATTAGCAGGCTTCATGAAACTATTTCTGCTAAGTGTGATATGGATGATAATATTGATCCTGATGATTATGCTATTATGAGGGATTTGAACCTAGGGGATAATAGTAGGGGATGCAGTGCTAGAAATAGATCCCAACATGGCAAGCAATGGGTTTGTTGTGATGGGAGGTGGATGCCCCCCCAGTTGGGGTCCTGAAGATTAATATGGATGGCTCTTCTCGGGGGAACCCTGGACATGCTGGTGTTGGTGGTATAGGTAGAGGTAAAGATGGTGTTGCTGTGTTTTTCTTCTCTGTTTACAAAGGGTAGCACTCTAATAATCTGATGGAGGCCCTTGCTATTAAGATTGTTGTTGAGCGTGGCTGCTCTTTAGGCTGGAGGAGGATTATATGTGAGTTGGATTCTCAGATTGTTTTGGATATGTTGAACAACCAGAGATTGGATGATGTTAATTAGCAATTAGCCTCAGTGGTCAGACAGATTCTAAGTGTATGTCGCTCCTTGGATTCTGTCTCCTTTTGTCACATCACTAGAGAATGGAATCAAGTGGCGGATTGCTTGGCGAAGTGGGCCTCGGAGAATGGGTAGGGCTGGAATATTAGTGGACGGGATGAGTTATCTTCTGGTTATCTTGGGACCCTAGAGAGATTATTATTAGATGACATAAATATGTAGTGTTGTTGTTGGCTTTTTTGGTTGTATTCCTATTTTGGTGGGCCTCTGGCCTATGCTTTGTATCTTGGATTTGATTGAATAAATTTTTACCCCTTCTTTTAAAAAATAAATAAATTAATCTAGTTCTAAAAATTAATCTAAATTAAAAAATTAATCTAAACTAAATTAAATTAAATTAAATCCAAAATAAATCTATATTAAATCTACATTCTAAAATAAAACTAAATTTAAAAAGATCAAAATTAAAAAAAGAAAAATCTAATTTAGAAAAAGCTATTAAAAGTTAAAAGCTAAAAACAAAAGCTAAATCTAATTTAAAAATTAAAAGCTAACTCTACATTAAAAGTTAAAAGCTAAAAACTAAAATCTAATTTAAAAGTTGAAAACTAAAAGTCTAATTTAAATGTTAAAAACTAAAAATCTAATTTAAATGTTAAAACTAAAAACTGACACTCAAAATTAAATTGCAAGATAAAATGTTGTGGGGTGTTATTCATTTATTCAAAGATTCAAATCAAAGATTTGTGCTACAAGCTCATAAATTGTTGAAAATTGAATCATGCAAGTGATACATTTTTAAATTATGCCAATGATTTTTTTTATTTTATTTTTTGTTTTTGCTTTTGTTTGAATTAAAGTTTTTATTGTATTTTGAAATGCTTTCACAATGTAACTTGCTGCAAAGAAATTGATATCATATTTTTCCTTTCAACTACAAAATGAGACAATGTATATCATATCAGATCTGGAGTTGTTGATCCTGCAAAATATATATCATATTCAGATGTGAAGAAATCGATATGCTGTAGATGTGAAGAAATTGATGCTCTGCAAAATGTAGATCATATCAAATGCAAAGAAATTGATGCAAAATGTAGATCATATCAGATTTTTCTTTCAATTTTTCTGCAGATCAGTGTGCATGCAAAATGTGAAAATATTCATCCAGGCATTTGCGTCGGTTCACCATTTTGTTTATGCTGAAAACTGAAGAAGCTAAATGATTTAATCTATAAATTCAAATCAAAATTTCAGCATATCATCAATAAAGCCTTTCCAAATGAATACAAATGCAAAATGCAAACTAAACTATGCAAAACTAAAATAAATGCATTCAAAGGAAAATCAGCTCCATTGTTTTCCTATTTCACCATGATTCTTGATTTATTTGATGCTCTCATATTTTTATGAGCACAAGTGCAACAAGAAGCTATGATGAGTGGAAGAGAGATTGAAATTGAATTTTTAAATCAAAATGTGTATCCCCAAAAAGTGAGGAGGAGGTTTATAGAGATGAATGCATAATGTGAAAATAAGAAATGAGAAATGAGTGGAGTGATTTATGCCATGATTCATGTTTGGAAGCTCAAATTGTGCAATTTTGAGCTAATTCCATGGAAATTGATTTATGAATTTAATGTGCAATTTTAAGCTAATTTCATGGAATTTGATTTATGAATTTTAAATTATTTAATGAAATATATGAATGCATTTTAATGATTAATACAAATTAATAATCATGTCAATAGTCAAAATGAAATGATTTATGCAAATGGATGAATATGAAATGATTTATGGATATGTTAATGATTAATGAAACGATAAATATTTATGAAATGAATTAATGAAATATGCATTTGGATAAATAATGGATAAATGACTAAATTATTATGTAAATGAATTATGGTTATGAGTAAATGCTTATAAATGCTTATAATATTTTAATGGTTTTATGGAGATATGATTATGCAATGGATAAAAATGATTAAGAGGACATTTTTATGCATCTACAATTTGAGTGGGGCTGAATACTTCACCAAGATTTACTTGAAGAGTGGTTACCATCAAATCCAAATTAGAGAAGGTGATGAGTGGAAGATAGTGTTCAAGACCAAAGAAGGTTTGTATGAATGGTTGGTCATTCCTTTCAGACTAACCAATGCTCAGGATGGTACATTTATGAGATTGATGAATGAAATATTGAACATTTTTGGGAAGATTTGTTATTGTTTATTGAGATGACATATTGATATTTAGTAAGACATTAGAAGAGCATTTGATGCATATTAGATTTTTTTTTGAAATTTTGAGAGAAGAGAAGTTGCTCATTAACTTGAAGAAGTGCAGACTTATGAAGAGGGAGTTGGTATACTTGGGGTTCATTATTTCAGGTGAAGGAATCAAGATGGATCCAAAAAAGGTGAGAGCTATTTTAGAATGGCCTACACCTAGATGTGCTATCGAGGTGAGATCATTTCATGGTTTGGCGAGTTTTTATAGGAAGTTTATTAGAGGTTTCAATAGTATTTGTGAACCACTAACTAATACCATGAGAGGGGAAAAAAGAGATTTCAAATGGACTATAGGGCAGCAAGAAGTTTTTATTTTTTTAAGGACAAAGTGATGGAGTAGCCTGGTTTAACTCTTCCATATTTCAACAAGGTATTCAAAGTTGATTGTGATGCAACTGGTAATGTGATTGGAGCTATCATAAGTCAAGAAGGTAAACCCATTGCTTACTTTAGTGAGAAGTTAAATGATGCGAAAAGAAAATATTCATTGTATGATCAATAATTTTATGCTATTGTGCAAGCATTGAAAAAGTGGAGAGACTATCTTTTTCCTAAGGATTTTGTTTTGTTTACTAATCATGAAGCACTTCAATATTTGAGTAGGCAAGGGAAGTTAAATCAGAGGCATTTAAAATGGGTAAAGTTCTTGTAAAGTTACACTTTTTTTTTGAAACATAGAAGTGGGAAGTCTAATAGAGTTGCAAATGCTTTGAGTAGAAGGTAAGGCTTGCAAAGAGCCTATTACTATTGATAGAACCAAGTGATTGGATTATTTAATCCAATATGGTATGTTCAAATGTAATAAGTTATGTATTCCTAGAAGCTCAATGAGATGAATTTGATTAAGGAAAAACATAGTGGAGGACTTGCAAGACATTTTGGTTTTGATAAAACCATAGCACTTGTGGGAGAGAAATATTATTGGCCTCAGTTATAGTAAGATATCATAAAATATATGCAAGGTTGTAGATTTTTTTAGGTGGCTAAAGGAACTAGTTAAAACATAAGTTTATATCAGCCTTTATCGATACATGAGAGGCCATGGGAAGAGATTACTATGGACTTTATTTTGGGTTTTCCAATGACCTAAAGGGGATATGATTCAATATATGTAGTGGTAGATAGATTTTCCAAAATGGATCACTTCATTCCATGTAAAAAGACTAATGATTTTGTACATGTTGCAGAGTTGTTTTTTAGGGAAATAGTGAGTCTACATGGTCTTTCAAAGAGCATTGTTTCAAATAGAGATACAAAGTTTGTGAGATAATTTTGGAGGAAATTATAGAAGAAGATAAGGATTAATTTAAATTTTTTCTCATCCTACCATCCTCAAACAGATGGCCAGACAAAGGTGGTGAATAGGAGCTTTGGTAATTTGTTGAGATGCCTAGTTGGAGACAAGCCAAAGGGGTGGGATTTTATTCTAGCTCAAGCAGAATTTGCATATAACAACTTAGTGAATAGAAGTATTGGTAATTCACAATTAAAAATTATTTATGGAAGCACCCTAAGATTTGCTTTAGATCTGAAAAAGATTGATAATTTTTATAAGAAAAGTGCAAAAGCAGAGGACTTTGCTAATCACATAAAGAGCACACATAAATAGGTAAGAAAACACATCAATAAAACGAATTTTCAATACAAGTCCAAGGATGATTTGAAGATGAGACATAAGGAGTTTCAGGTCAGTGATGAGGTAATGGTACACTTGGGGAAATAAATATTTCCAATTGATACTTATAACAAGTTAAAAATGAAGAAGTTTGGGCCTTGTAGAATTGTGAGTAGGCATGATTCAAGTAATGCATATGAAGTAGAGTTGCCTAGTGGACTTAATATTTCACCTATATTCAATATTTTTGATCTAAATTTTTTTCATGAAGCTAAAAGTAATGAAGGTACAATAGGTGAACCAATTCATATATCCACACCTACTTCAAAGGAGGAAAATATAGTCAATATTGGACAATAGGGTGAGTAGTAGTACAAAAAGTAAGCAGTATATGGAGTACTTGGTTAAATGGATTGGAACGCCTATTGAGGACTCATCTTGGTTATCAAAAGTTGAGATTAATCATCTTGGTTATCCTCCTGAGAAGTGACAAGGTCACTTTTTCTTCTACCTAGGGTGTTTGATGCAAGAGCATCTAAGGTGAAATGACAATCTTATGTCACCAAAAATATTGTTATTTTAATTGGTTTATTTTCAAAAAGGTCTTAGAGGTTAAGAGAATAAATATTTTGATTTGCAACTTTGTAATTTCCCTTGGGATGAAATTGTAATTATAATTTTGGTGGCAATTATGCATTTACTAATATTTTTTAAGGTAAAATTAGGAAAATACTGCCCTTGGGCATCCCATTCTTGGTGGGGACCACTTGGGGTGCATGTGCTTGCATGTTAATTGTATGCCTTGTATGCAATTTCATTTTTGTGTCACAATCTTTGCATGTTGTTGTGTGACTATATTTGGAGCCATTGGGAACACTGAGAGTCAAAGAAGGTGTCATAATTGACCAAGGTGATTGTCCAAAAGTTAGGTGCCCATGTGAACGTGGTGAATGCAATGAATTATAATTTTATATATTATTTTCTTATCTGTCCTCAAGTTGGGTGTGGAATTTCTTGATGGTTTTTGGAGGTTGTTTTGGGAAACTAGTGGTGGTTTCTTACACAATTTCTATATAATGAGGCTTGCTAATAAGGTGGGGGGCTTTTGGAGAAGTTTTGGTTGCATACCCAGATGTTGTCGGAATGAAGCTAGAATGTTGAGTTACATATTTTTGTAAGTGTGAAACCCATGTTGTATGTGAGCATTTGAGCTCGATTTTTATGTATTTCATTTTAGAATTTTGAAGTTAATACATGTTGCAGATTTTTCTTCCATTTTATGTGTTTCAATTTAATTTGTTGTCTTATTGCATAGTATTTTATGTGTGTTTGTGATCAGATTTGAGAGGGAGAGTCTCCCTTTCCATCATCGAAGGAGGTTGAGTTGCAGGATCATCATGGGCCAAACAATGGTAATAGGAAAAAATATGCATCTAAATAATCAGATAAAATATATCAAATCTCCAATTTCCATTGCCTCTAAAAAATGTATATAAATTGAGACACATTCTCATCCATTTCATCATCACATTTTTTGATAAATTTATGTTATCAAAATAGTTACCTTTTGTACAAGAGTATCCACATTCTAACCATCATTGATGCAAATCGTCTATAAATAGAGTTCTTTGGTATATTTTCTTTGATTGCTTATCTTAATTATTTCTTTGAATTACTTTGTTGACTTATATTTGAGGTTTTGTTTTGATTTGAATAGAAACTTACAATCTTGTTTGTCTCCATCTTGTATTTCAAATTAGAGCATTACATTCTAAAAAATTTGTTGGGAATTTTATCCCTTATCTAACTATATTGTGTTCTTTGTCCCTTGTAGTACTTTCTGACTAAGATTATTTTTGTAGGTTCCTGCTTTCTTTTAAGTGGATTCAAGGATTAATTTTTTATAGAAGATTCTAGGGTTGAAATTGAGTCCATGCTCACATATAGAGTATCTGACAAACAAATTTTGACTTTTAATACTCAATGGTTTTCTCACATCAATTTTTTGTGTTTCTTTGTACGGCTCCCTAATGTTTACTTGTACATAATTTCCTACCATTGAAAATACATGATTTTTATGGTTGTATAGTATATATTATGTATACATGTAAGTTTTACATACACCCGAAGGTATATATAATTAGAGATAAGAAAAATTATGTGTTGTAGGCACTTATTTACTATAAATATCATTATATACTCATCAACTATACACCAAACTCTAAGTTTTTAATGATTTTACTACTAAAACTATTTCATATATTCATTTTAGATCTATGAATTTATCACGCCTAACATTTCCTTAAGTTTCATTTGTTTTATCTTATATTTTCACAAGGTGCGGGGTGATCCCACAATAGTGGTTTACACTTTCTAGGAGATCCTGATTTTTGCTGAAATCATATATTTTAGAAAATATAATGATTTAAGCCTTGAAAATTTTCATTTAAAGGATTCCAATTGAAGAGGGTTTGTTCAAACCACCTTAGATAAAACCCCCTTAGATAGAACCCCGCTAGTTTTAAACCATACCTATAACAGAGTCTCCTTTTCACCTATCAAAATGTTGATAAAAAACCACTTTTGATTTACCTTTTTGGGGATCAAATGAATTCATTTAAAATTTATTTTTTGTAAGTATGTAGTCCTTATTATAAGCTTCCCAAAAAGTATGATTTTAAATAAATTTAATTTGATTTTTATATTTATTTTTTATTGCTTGTTCATGTAAGTTTTTCGCCAAAAATCAAGCTCTATGTTCTAAACATGTGGAAAAATAGAAGATTATAAAAAAAAAATGCAAAATATCCATGCACTAGATATTGATGTCCTTGATCCAATAAAAAAATAAAATTGAATTTCGATACATACAAAAATAGTTGTGTTAGCAAGTAAACCTATGTCTGAATTGTAACTAGTCTGACTTCAAAACTTAATTAAGAAAAAATATTCAATAAAACACTATGAAACTAATTGCATTCACTAGATATCATAGTTATAAATCTAAGTTAGAAAAAAATAGAATTTTATCCTTCATAGAAAAAATGTTGTGTGTTAGCAAGTACAAGCCACTCTTTAAAAATGGTGTTTACTATTAAAAAATAGTTTTCAAAAGAAATTGAAAAATAAATATATTTAGAATCTATAGACAAAATGTCACAAATCACTAGTTTGCATCATCTTCAAATTCCTCATGGTTTAGTAGCTATAGGTGCTTGAAAGTGAATACTTAGTTAAAAAAATTAGTTCAATGACTAGTTTGGCCAAAAATTGTAAACCAGTATTGTGGGATCACCCTGCATAATATATGCATAGTCATATATATCCATGGACCTATGTATACTACATAGTCGTTCCATCTAAATTTTTCCTATATCAATGGAATATCAAGATTTTTCCTTAAAATACACCTTTATAACACCTAAATCACTTATATATCCATAAATACCATAAATTTTAAATCAAAACAACCATTATCAGGCCCCCAAACCCATGGGTTTTTTTATTTGTAAACCATGTTTTTCTCAATTTGGCAAGCTTGTTGATAGTCTAGTTGGCTCATCATCACATTCTTGGAAATGCCAATTCTCTAGGTGAATGTACCATTGGGTAGCACCCACCTAATTTTAAGATACTTGTCATGAATTTTGACCTGTCACCATATATCCATAGTCTTTCATAACATGCCTATATTAAGCAAGGTCATTTAATTCATCACAAATATATCACCACAAGAATGAATGCTTAATTGGTAAGATGTTATTTTATTATCACGTAGAGGTGCAAGTGCTTGACTATTTTCCAATTATTTTTTAACAATATGGGAATTACAACACCTATATTTATTTTGTACAAAGTAATATTGACTATGTGAAAGGTGTTAATGCTTAGAACCTTGTATTGCATATACTTTTATATGGGTCAGTATCCCTTACAAAGAGTTCATACAAGGAACTATACTAATCTGAGATATGAGTCACATGGTTTTTTTATATGATTGATTTTTTTCTATTTTTGGCTAGCTTTTGTATATAATTCCTTCCATGTTTCCAATAAATCTATGCTTAAAACTAATAACATGGTGGTTTTGGGTAAATGCAAGAAGATGAATCTACTTCTAGTGGAAGTTTCAATCTTAGAAAATACCCAAAATTAGGTAAAACAAAACGAGACCCTATTATGCTTCAAGATCCAGAGCCTAAATTTAAAATAGGATCATGTTTCACAGTAATATCGTGAGCCAAGAATTACGAAATAGGATCCCATTTACAACAAAATAGGATACTGTTTTGTAAAGGTATTTAATTTTTTTAAAATTTCCTATGAGCTCATTTTTACGAAAGCTCATGATGATAGAGAATGGGATTCAAAGAGCAAGCAAGCATTTGCAGCCATCAAATGATTTTAGGTTAGTTTTTTTTCATTTTTTTTTCATTTTTTGATATTTAATTATTTGTATTTAGTTTTATTTTTTGTATTTTGTTTAAATTAGGCTTTTATTCTACAAATTTCTTGCAAACATATAAATCCTAGATGATGTCATTTGAAACTGAAAAATTTACCCTACACATAAAAAAATAACCCTAAATTGAATTGAAACAAGAATATTTACCCCTCAAACAAAAATATGAACCCTAAATTAAGAATCAATCATGCTTGGAAACCATTGTTGAGTCATCGGAAAACAAGTTTCAATTATCATTTAATGGAAAAACGACTTCCATTTAATAGTATTTCCATTCGCAATTTTTTTGTCAATTTGATGGCAACTTTATTTTTCATTAACACCACTTTATGTTTTAAATCTATATACAAATATTTCAAAATTAGATAATACTTAATTTCTTTGAGAAAAAAATCTAGGTTTATCTAAGTTTATTTCATTCCATATTTAGCACTTATTATTAATTGTTTAATCTAGCCACATACAACTATAATTTGCAGCACATGGAATCCATATGTACCCATGGACAAACACCTAATCTCTAACATATTAACATACATATAGGTTTCTATTGGTGTAATCCTTGAACCTCCTTTAGGAAAGGTTTAAAAAAATCTCAAGTAAACACAATTGATAGGTATAAAAGGTTAGACTTTAGCAACTTCACCAACATCCTACCTCCATGGTCTCATGCCCTTTTCCTCACAAAACTCCTCCATCTCAAACAAACATTTAAAAGCTAAAATTTGGTCAAATCAACCAATCTAATCAAACCAATCAAATTAATCAATCCAATCAACTTAACATAGCCATGAAGGATGGTGTGTCTAAGGAGGGGTTTGAAGCTTCTGAAGTGTGGTTAAAGGGTTACAAAATGGACATTGAATTGTGGGAAGCCATGGTGCAGTCGAGGAAGAAGAGTAATAAGGGGAAATCTAAATGTCCCAAGAAAGACAAGCTATCTGCTAAGAGAAAGGTGGATTTGGTGAAAGATGTGGAAACTCTTGTTTCAGGTGTGAAGCCTACTCTGAGTCCTAGGAAGGTTAGTGTGGTGGATACTTCTCTTGTAACTAGTGCTAAGGGTCCTAAAATTGTGGGGGTTGTGGATAGCGCCCCTGTTGGGGATATTAGTTCTGGTGTGGATGAATTTCTACCTAGGTTCATGCCTATGGAGGTTTAGAGGATTTAGAGTGTCTAGTGTACTAAGTATTTTGACCCTAACTAGGGTCCCCCTACCTCTCATGTTAGCTCCTTGTAGGAAAAAGAGAAGATAGTGAAGATGGAGTGATTGGAAGGTTTGGCTGATTTAGAAAGCTTTCTAGAGAAGCATAGGATTAAGGTGGAGGTGGTCAAGGTTGAGGATTCCCCTATTGAGGAGGAAGATGAGCAAAAAGAGGGGCGTAGGGAAGTCCTTGGTCACAACTTGGAGTTGAAGGCAACGCCTCCTGTCAACTAAGATGAGGTGAATATGGGTTTATTTTGTTAGATGGTTGAGGATGGAACACATAATTTTCTTTCTTTGGTGAAATAGATGTTCTCAAAAGTGAAGGAACTCAATTTCCAGGTTAAGAACTGGCAGGATATCTGCATGGCAATGGTTTGGTGCAATTAGAAGGAATAAACGATTAAAGCTAAGGTTAAAAATCTATGAATGGAATGTTGGATAAATTAGTTGTTGATGTTGATTTCCTGGGTGTTGCTCATGAGGAGAGGATTTCCTCTTTGGAAATGATTGTTAATAAATTTTTAGAGGAAATATTTGTTAGTATTGAGGAAAAAATTTGTATGTTGTCAGAGGATTTGAAAACCGTGGTGAGAAAAAGTAACAATTCCTTGAACTCAACTGCTAAGGGTCTTTCAGTCTTAAACAAGAAAGCCTTGAAATGGACTGGTAAACCCCTAGAGCTGGGGGAAATTGAGAAATCGGTTGAAGATGTGAACTGCTCAAACCTGGTGGATAAAAATGTGGATTCTTCTCTAGCTATGGAAAAGGATGTGGAGGTCAACTGTCCATGTTTGAGAATGAGGAGTAAGATGAAGAAGCAGGTTGTTGTATCATTTGATGATCTCAAAGAGGTTATGGAGATGCATGAGGGGGTCATCGAGGAAAATATGGCCTTAGTCAATGTTTTGGAAAATATGTTATAGCTATTGCTGACTCTTGTGCTTGATTAGCCTGGGTGCTGATGTTTTTTGTTGTTGGTTTGTTGATGGATTTCTTTAGTTATTTTTGTTGTTAGCATTTTGGTTTTTTGGGTTGCGGGTTTTATTTGCTTAGTCTTTCTTGCAACTTGTCGTCGTTGTAAAGGGTTTCAAGGCCCCTTCAAAACTCGCTTTTCCTTATCAAAAAAATAGCTATGAAGGATTTTATCCTAAGACTACTATAATGAATCAAAAAATAAATCTAGGGAGTTATGCCATAGCAACAAAAGCATGGGAATTACAAGATCATCCAAAAGCCCATGACAAGGATATTTTTACAAATCAATATACACAAAAGGCTAAATGAACCTCATCCATCCCTTTAATTCTTTCCATAAATCCAAGATCCATAAACCTCATAAATGTAATAGTATCCCAATTATTGACACATGAAGTTTAATATATACATACAAAATATCATTATTAAAGGCCATGTTAAGCTTACACTAAATTCACCTACATCATAAAATTAATATCAAGATCCCTATTCAATATATGATCAAACTTTTCAACAACCATCTCAAGGTAAAAATTATCATGTTGATTCCATTAATCAAATCCAAGGATAAAAATCCTCTCAATCACCCATCAACCTCATCCAAGAGCCCAAAGTCCACGTATTTTACCCAAAAACCTTTACCTAATGGTATTTTCTTAATGAATAAATACTTTGAAAATTCTAATATTAACTAGCCATCTAATGATGAATTTGCATCTTTATTTCAAAGTAAAAATATCCCATTACAAATGAAATGTGCCAAATCATGAAATATCAAGGCTTTGGATTAGACATTCATGAACAAGGAATTTTTGAACACATTCATATTATTCAAACCAAGGATTCTAAGGTATTAGATATAAATCTCTAAATAAGAAGAATAAGGATGCTACTCACATGAGCACTAGGGTTTAACTTCTCCCTGCATCAAAATAAATTCATATCATCATTCCATCAAGAAAAGTACGACTATCAATCCTTTCATTTACCTACCGTCCTCACCACCAACCATTTCATTGATCCTATACCAATCCTTTCATCAACCACATCATGAAACTTAACTATTCACCTCCTTTTTCCATCACTATGGATCAAAAAAATCACACACCATTCAACATCTTCCATAATGATGAATTGATCACTACCTTCATGGGACTTAAACATCACATCTTTCTCAAGGATTATAAAATAGGCATTAAATTAGACTAGGATACATTAGCATATCCTAGTAAGTCCCTCTTAATGGATAAAATTATTTATCCCAAAAGGTCTCAATCCAAAACATTTCAAAGGCCAAAGCTCCACAAGTCTACATGGACAAAAAAATCCCCACACAAGTGTTATTAATTACCTCCTAAATGTACATTTTAAAAAAAAGGATATGTAATTTAATGAAAAATGTACTATCAATTAATTATTGGTAGGAGGTTGATAGTAATCAATAATTAACCTAGAACAATAGTTCATCAAAATGTGGCTACAAAATTAGATTTCACTCACATTAACAATTATTTGTTTTTCAAAGGTAGACAAACCACATCTCATTCTCAAGGGATGATCATAAAGTTCATATCATAATCACATACCACATTTTCTATTTATACACTTAGGTCACATAAGAGGGCTACACCCACATAGTCCACATTATTCACAATACACACCAAGTATGTATAGTAACTTTTATTTCATCAATTGGTTTGAGTGAGATTTCACATAAATATTTTAAATGAAACCATTCTCTATCTAAAAACCAAAAAATAAATAAATCATTATCATCATAACCATAAGAAAAATGTAGCACCCCTCTGGTTTGCTATGTTGTTGGACAGTGTGTTTATTTTGACACTCAAACATTTGCCTTGTTATGGTTTTATGATCAATGGCTTTAGAGCGATGTGGATGTTATACTGTGATGAGATGATGCACTATATGGATGTTATGTTTCATGTTATGCTTTTGATTAGCATAGTTGTTAATATTGATATATGCTTATCTGTTGATTAATGATGCTTTACTTTCGTCAGTCTTGATGTGACTATATAGGTGAAGGGGACAAGATTACATCACTCGCATGCGAGTGCCTTATGATTCTGTGATTTCTCTTCACGGTGTGACTATTATTTTTTATCTATGTATGACATTCATTTTGATTACAGGATTGCAGGTACAGGACATCATCTCCACCTGGCTTCATAGGTTTGAGTGTTCCATATCCCAACAATTTTGTTAATTGGGAGATAGTAACGGGGTTCCCTTGTCAAACCACAACCCTGTCATAGTGCGTCGTCAGTTTGTGTTTGGTTTGTTGTTCGGTCATGTCGTCTTTGATGTTTTGATAATTTGTTATGGGTGGGAAGTATATGTGAAAATTAATGTTTAAGTGGTTGTAATGTTAATTTATGTATTTTAGATTAAATTGTTATTTAATTTAATTAATTTAATTTTATTCAATTGGTACGGTAATTTAATCTATTGATTAAATTTATCTTATTAAAAGGATAAATTAATTAATTAAACTAAAGTTGTTGATTAAATAAATTAAATAATTAAATCTTAGTAAATGGATAAATTAATTAATTAAATTGCATTTATGTGGTAAGGTAATTTAATCCTCGTGGTTAAATTTATTTTATTAAGTAAATAAACTAATTAATTAAATTTATTTTGTTGAGTAAATAAATAAATAAATTAAACTTATTTTGTTGAGTGAATAAATTAAATAAATAAAGTTGTTTTGTAAAGTACATAAATTAAAAGATTTAAATTTATTTGAATGAAATTTTGTTTTAATTTTTTTTTAAAAACAAAATATCTTGAAAATGCATAAGGGGGAAATAACTATGGTGGTTGAGGGGATATTTTTGAAAATTTGACTAAAGTTGAGGAAAATTAATTGGAGATATTTTTTATTTTTGGAAAATTTGTTGTTAAATGAATTTTTTTTTAGCTTTGTAAATATACATTTTTTGGTTTGGAAGTGGAGATTTTGAAGGAGGATCTGGAATTTTGGATTTGGCAAGGAAGCACAACATCAAATTGTATTTCTTCAGACTTCAGAACACAAGTTCTTTATTGCTTTATTGTTTATAAGTTTTGGATTTTAAATTTTGAAAGCTTGTTGTGATTATTTTTGAAAATCTTGTCTGTAAACAAAATTGAAAACCTTTGTTGAAAAGTATGGAAAAATTTAGATCCTTGTAGGGAAGAAAACTCTTACAATAGAAAAATTGGAAGAGGAAACAAAAGGAAAAACATATAAATTTCTGTGTTTGGATTTAAGTTTATTTTTCCAATACAATTTAGAGATTGAAATTAAGAATTTGTGCTTGAAAATGATTTTGCTGTAGTTATTTCTATAGAAAATTTGCCCAGTTTGATTTGGGGAAAACCCTTGTAGTCATCGTATGACAAATTTTATTATGTAGGAGAAATTTTGTTAAAAAAAAATTAATGTTTTTTGGCTGGGGGGCGCTGCCCACCACAACCGCCCCCATGGGGAGGCCACTGTGGAGGCAGCACCATTGCCTTCGCAGGCAGCTATGCTACCCACCACAGCCACCCCACAGGGGGAGGTTGTGTGGCAGCCGCCCATAGCAACCCTAGGGTGGACTGCGTCCCTTGCCTAAGCGTGGAGATTACTTTTTAAAATGTTTTTTTTTTTTCTTATAATATAAATTATATTTATATATATATAAATTATATATATATATATATATATTATATATATATTATTAATAATAAATATATATTATATTATATAAATATATATATATATATATTTATATGTTTTAATTTTTTTACAAATATATATATATATATATATATATATATATATATATATTATTTTTAATATATTTTATAAATATGTATATTTTATTTACATATTTAATTAGTAGATAATTGGATTCAATTTAAAGGATTTTGAATTTAAATTGATTTAATAAATATATATTTAAATAATATTTATATGTTTAAATATATATTTATATTTAAATATAATTATTTTAAGATTATTTTATTATAATTGATGCAAATATTGATTTTATAATAAAATGATTTTTTTTTTTTTAAAATGATTTTGATTATTATGTGTAATTGAGGAAAAGGGAATTAAACTATTAGTTTTAAAATTCCTTAATTTTGCAAATGTTATTTTATTTACCTTGGGTATTTGCAAATGAAGTATTATTGAATTATTTGGATTTAGGAAATCCTAAAGTAGATTAATGTGTTGCCTGAAATTGTTCTTTTAAAGTTGTGTTTTCTCCCGTTCTAGTTGGGGCAAATTGAGTTATTTGCTTATGTAAGACTTCCAGATATGTTTCCTTGAGATGGGGATTGCAACTTATGTTGGTTAGCTTTGAAATAACTTGGGTAGTGCATGTGGTATTTTATTAAGTATGGTCACCTAGTTTTATGAACAGGTTGTGTTGTACATTGTTATTAAGTTGGTATTTGTTATTGGTTATGTGCACCTAGTTTACCCTATGTTAGTGGAATTGATCCCTTAGGTTGTTAATAGGGGAGTGGCTTTTCAGGAAGGCCGACACACAAAGTGGTGTCAGGGTAACTCATGTAGAGTTAGATTAATAAGTGATAACTTAATTAAATATGTTAGGGGACAAAAAGGGAAGTTTAAACACTTAACTTATTTTAAGTTCCTCGCTTATGGACTCAAGGGCTAGTAAAGACTTGGGTTGAGACGAGAAGGCCTGGAATGGCAAGATTGATATCTTGTTTCTCTGAAAGATAATTGATTCCGCATTGGATTACATGTGGGGCCAAGTTTCATAAGAGGTCACCAGGGTAACCCAAGATGGGGGCCGGAGCCTAGGAAGATTCGCTAGGGTAACCCATACAACTTTGTGATGACACTCCTCCTATGACAACCGTCAGTCAATCTATTATATTGTGCATTTGATTATTGATATCTGGAAGCATTGTAACCATTTTGTAAGTTTTGTACTTGTGTAGTTTAATATTGTTTTGCCTATGTCTAGAGGTTGTAGGTTTTTCCTAGGAAGCTCTTTTACTATCTCCTGGCACGAGGGTTGGTCATTCGGGTACCACATGGTTGGGTGGAACATGCACCTTACACCATTGGGTCCCCAGGTCTTGTTCGTGATGACGAGTACTTCATGATTGGAAAGCTCGTGTGTACCAATGAATTTGTCATTCTATCATGTTCTCACTTGTATTTGTTGGATACCTTTTAATTGTATCACTCCTCATTTTTTATTCGAGGGGAACCTTTGTACTGTGTAATTGTAACACTTTTGTATAAAATATCTCATTTGGAAATGAGAGTTGTAATTGTAATATTGAATGGATGCAATGTATGAATGGATCATTATTGTACTTTATATTTTATGTGATGTATTTTAATGTTAATAGATGTATGATCTTTAATTCATGAGTAATAAATATAAGTTATGTTTAGCAACTTTTGTTAGTAATGGGTATTGAAGTAAGCGTTGTCACATACCTTAGAGAATGTAAGTGTAAGTGTAGTTTACTTTACTTTTTTAATTACACTTTAAAAAAAAAATGTTCGCCTCCGTTATATGTGAGACATTCTCTAGGGTTGTGTGGTGAGCATTACACAAAGTTCTATATAGTCATAGTTTTATCATCCAATATGAGCATTGTGAAGATGGCTGAGGGATGTTAAATTTTACAAGTTAACTTTGATGATGGAGTGTAAAATAAATAATAATAAGTTTGACATTTTCCCCTTACATGCATGTGGTTCCATATACTTATTTTCCACTTATACATGGATCCATATAAATGTAGCCTCTTCATGCCATAGATTAAGAGGATTAAAGAAAATGGCTTAGGACAAAATCATTCCATTAGCATGGTTTATGGACCTAGGTTCAAGATGACATGGATTAAGGGTATTTAATAAAAATTCTTAAGACCCGTCCTAAGAGACATAGATGGTACAACTTGAAATCTACTCATTGGTACCCTTAAGCCACTAATAATAGTCAAATTGATCATTCACATTTGACCAATTTGTATAATGTTAGATGATTGAATTTTTTACAAACTTATTAAAGATCTATATAATAAAATTTGTCAACTTAGGAAAATATCATTTCATTAGCATGGTTTAAGGACCTAGGAAAGATGACATGTGGATTAAGGGGACTTAAGGGGAAACTTCATTATTTCTTGTGAACACTTTAAAGTACATCAAGCCACAAAATTTTACATGCCATAGACATAAATGAGCCTCACACATTTTTTCATTTGTATCATTAGGTCATTTATATCATGGATTAAGGGGATTAAATTTACCTAGAAATTTACTTTTTTGTGTATGTTTTAAGTTTTTTTTTTTAGAATGTACATGTATTAAAATTACATAGTTAGATCTTAAATTTCAAAATTTGTATGTATGATCAAGTTGAATGGTGTATGTATGTGTATGTATCCTAATATTTCTTTGAAACAATCATGTATGTTTAATTTAAATATTTCTTATAATTTCTCAACATGTATAATGTCTAGTTTTTAATATGTTTATTTATAATTTATGTATAGGTTCTTGAAAGTTAATTTTGTACTTGTTTGTATATTTATGTATATGCAAGTTCACTAAATTATATCATGGATAAATTTGATATTGAGGATATTCTTAATCCCCCACCACCACCTCATTCACCTCAATACCCTACACCTCCACCCATCCACCTCAAAACTCCTCACCACCACCTTGAGGATTTGATGAGGCTTTCTTGTGAGCATGGATATTTGACAACATTAGATCCATAAAAGAAAAAATTAATGTTATTCAAAATGAAGCATTCATTCCACCCTACTTAATGTACCTTACAACTTCAATGCAAAATGTTGTAGATGCTATTAGGTCCATTGATGTGGACTTAGATAGTCATCAAGTATGGAGAGAGGAGAGTTGATGGTATTATTCTGATGGTCTCTCCTATAGGGATATCCTTGACCTCAAAATCACAAAATACCATTTAGCTCAATATTTTATCAACCCCATTAGCAATCAACCGATTCTCGCAAATAAAAAAGAATATCTATTATGTGGTGTAGACATCCACAAATGGTATCCATTTTTTGGGATCAGTGGTGGATGGTATTTGATCATCCACCACATACTAATTGTGAGTTTCCACTCTATTTTTTGAGAAAATTATATGCATATTTTGTGTTGGAATAGGAAACCCAATTATTTTGATTTCAAAGCATTTTAGGGTATTGATGGTGGTATGCATCAATGGAGGTTAGGGGCATAGTTTGATCCCCAATGAACCATGCCTTCTCAACCTCTTGTTGAACCTCCTTCTACTCCAATTCTTGCAACCATCCAACATCGTGCGATGGTATTCGCACTAGGAGCATTAAGTGCACTTTTGGCTAACCTTAATGAGCAGAATTCTAAGATGGCATCTGGGGTCAGTGAGCGAGACCGAGAGCTGATGATGGAGTTGGTCCTAGTACCAATCCACCTACGTCAATGCCTCATTTATGTATGAGCTGTAATAAAATATGTTATGGACCTGATCAAGCTTCATCATCTTTAGCTGCATGTGGAGCAACTGAAGATATTGGTTCATTTTTTGATTTTCTATGTGTTGATGATCACCCTACATATCATATAACATAGGTATATACGATGAATTTATAACAAGTTTAAACACATGTTTTTAATGAACACATATCAAAAAATTGTAATATTTTAACAATAAAATTGTTTGGTGTAGATGATGGCCACAGGGACATCAACATATTTTGATCAAATTTGTTTTACATGAAAACTTGTGCAAGTCGGCCACCCATTTGGGGTATTTTGATTAATTTTTTAAATATATATTAAATAATTTTAACTTGATTTTAATTTGTAATTCAATCTTGAACATGTGTTATTTATATTTATGTTGGTTCAAGGAAGTTACCGAATCCACCATAGGGTGTGTTGAGTGCTCCTCCATTTTCGGGCATCTCACATGAGCCACTTGTATGTATATTGTTTTAAAAAACTATACTTAGAATTTTGTATTTTAAATTCACTGTATCAAATGTGAATGTACTTATATTAAAAATATATCTCTATGTAGGTTGACACAACCATGAGGATGGGTATTGCACACTCGATTGATCCAAGCCAATTTCAAGAATCAACTGCATTTCAGGCTATTTAAATTTTTTTCTATGTGCAAATTTGTAGGTCTTTCAAATAGATTAAAAAAAAAATTGGGTACATACAAGTGAATATATATGTTTTAATCTAATTTGTGCGTGCATGTTCTTTATTTGACCTTGTAAGGCCTTGTTGGTGACATTTTTCATCCTAATGGTGCCATACCACCTACAACAACACATGCAGAGTAGGACGATAGAGGAGATGAGCAACCTCATATGATAATTTAAAATTTTGATTATATTTAAAGTCAATAATATTATACATTTTGAATGACTAAAATTAAATTTCAATTGTTCATATATGTTCACGTGTTAAATTATTTTTCTTCTATAGCATGAGACAGGTCCTGTAGTAGAGTATGCATAGGAGGTCATCACTAGAGATGAGCAACCTCATATAGTAATTTTTATGATTTTATAAATTAAATTGAATTAAATCATTTATAAACATTTGAAATCTTATTTCAAGTTTTTTCTCTTATACAAACCGATTCAGATCATCCTAGTCCATGTGGAGTGAAGAAGTCTCTTGATTATAGGGATGATATGAGTTAGATATATATGTTTTAGTATATTCCATAGACTCGATGTATGTTTCACTACATTACATGTACTCTTTATACATATTTCAGTATTTCAGTATTTCATGGACTTGATCTATATGTGTTTCATTATTTCATGGACTATATATGTACAAGTTCTAGTATTTCAATATAATTTCATGGACTAGATCTATATATATGTTTGAGTATTTTCATGGAATTTATATATTTTTTCATGGACTTTATTAATTTTAGTATTTATGGACTATTATTTTTAAATAGTAATTTACACATGTGTACATTTATGCATTTTAACTTGAACAAATTAGTTATCCTCATGAGACAATATTTTATCATTAAAATTTAATATTTTTTATACATTATAATTTAGGAGTTAAAAAATAATTTAACACTTATGTTATATAAGACATTAATAGGTCATTAATGTGAAATTAATATGAAATTAATAAGACATTCAAATATTTATACTTTACATTTGTAATTAAGGGGATGACCTCAACCCTGGAATTTTAGTTGAATATAAAAATTAGGGTGTGAATTGAAGAACATACCTCATAAAAGGGTTTTTTTTTATATTGAAGCTAAGTTACCAAGCACCTAATACCTTTGGGAAATGAAGGGGAAGAGTGGTTTACCCTCTACTTTAGTATATTTGGCATTGTTCACTTTCATATTCATGGATTAGGCCTCACATACCCTCGAGGTAGTTTGAGAATTCCCTTAGAACACCTTATAAAGCCTAAATAATTGTTGATATGCATTATTAAATAGTTTCCCCAAATAATAATTAATTATTCTGTCACCCACACATAAAATAACGAACCCAATGTTACATATAAATTTACAAATAACCCCAAATAAATATATCATGTAGCTAAAGACACCTCCTAGATGTACCACACTAAATATTTATGTAATATACATAATCAAATTAATCCATCTTATGCAAGGTGGATAACATCTATTCCTAACATTAGGTTTTTGCATCCTTTCCATCACCACCCAAGACAATATCATCCCAAATTTTTCATTTCACAATTACTTTCCTTCCACAAACAACATAGTAGAATATGAGACATTCAAATATTTTCAAATAAGGGCATTATAAACTAGGGATAATTTAATGTTCCACTTGTCATATTTTTCATTGTGTAAATGTAATAATTTAGTAATAATTAAATCACATGGGAGTTATACATCATAACATGAAATAACCTGGGACTCCTTATTTTAAATAGATTCAATTTTAAGTTACATATTGTTGAAGAGTGTTAGAGTTTAGTTGTTATATTTTTTAAGTTTTTTTCATAATATCATTATACAATGGTGATGTGCACAATAGATACCTAAATGATATATTAGCTTGTTTGTTCTTGAGTTGATCAATAGTGTCATATTACTTTAAAGTTTATTCATACATTAGGGCTAGTTGTTTTAAAGGAACATTTAAATGGCCTCTAGCTAATCTTAATATTTACAATGAGAAAATATGCTAAATTTATTAGAAAAAAGTGTAAAGAAAATAAAATCAGTCAAATATTTACAAAGATTCACCATTTGTATTAGAAAATTATTATCCTCATTTAGATAACATAAAATATCATGAGAGTATCAAGGATAGAAGGATCATGTGTCAAAAAAGAGAATAACATGTCAAAATTAAAAATCTATGCATGCATATCAACCAAGGAAAATTTTAAGAATAGTTGTGATGATGAATTATCCAAGTGTAGGTGGGTAGGATCAAAGGTATATGTTGTAGTGCCCCTCCGTGTCGGTTGTTCTGGACTTTTGTGTGAGTATTTGTTTGTGCTTCATTAGTTACTGTGTTATTTGATTGTGTGAAAAATATAATATGTTATTAGTCATGTTTAAACAATTAATTAAATTAAATTGATTGCAAGGTTGTTTATAATAAAATTAGAAAATTAAAATAGAATTCCTTATAAGGTAATTCAAATAAAATTATAATTTAAAGTAATAATATAATGTTAAGTCATTAATAAATACTAAATTTAAATTGTGTAGATAGAAGTCTGTTTTAAATTATAGTTTACAAATTATCATTTTGAGAGATAATTGGTTAATCACAAAAAAATAGGGATTTTGAATATGAAAGTAGAAGATAAGATTGAAATTGTTGTTAAAATAAAATAAAGATAGAAAAGGTGGAGTTTTTTTAGTAAAGCCTAAAAGATGAAAAAAAAAATCAAGTGACTTTTAACAAATAAGAAAGATAAGTATTGAATAGAGGTTAAAGCGAAAAAAGAAGGGAAGAATCACATGCAAGAACATGCACAAATCGAAACTAAATTTGAACGGGTAACTTGCTAATTTTATTGATCTTTGTGTTTTCGAAAACTTATCCCGTCTTGGGCTTTATGTATGTGGATTTTTTTTGGAGAAATGGGGGGATCATTAGTTAAATTTGGCTTTCAAAAAAAGAAAAAAAAGAAAAATAGAAAACAAAAACTTTTGGCTCTGCAAATTAGCTCTAAAAAGAATACAGCTTGTTTTGGGGAAGGGAAGGAAGTTACGAATTGCATGGACTATGGAAACTAGGCGATCATCCCCTCTATATTCGATTCAGGTCAGATCTTAAATTATTTCTCTTGCACCTTTTGAAGCTTTCGTAATATTCTTACTTCTTTCCACAGATGAGTTCATGGTTGTTTAGAAAACCATGAGTCTTGTCTTAGCTTTTCTGCTTGCTTGCTCGAATTTATGAACATCTGAATCCTTACACTTCATTTATATGCCTCCCGTATCCTCCTTCCTATGTATTGCTGTGATATTGATTCCGTTTGGAATGACTGTAGGGTATTTGATAGTTAGCTTCTGAGCCTTGTGTTGTTGTGCCATGCCCACCATTCCTTCTATCTTCCCTTGTCACTGTTTGCAGCCATTATGATATTTACAGAGGTCGATAAGTAATGCACCCAATATTGTTTTCTTATATAGAGTTCGATTTCTTCAATCAGCATTGGAATTATACGTTTTTATTGAAGTTTTTATGATTTTGTATTTGATTTTATTAGGTTCGATTTATATTCTGTCTCGGGTATCATTTTGGTTCATTCTTTGGAATATTTTGCAATCCGCATTATGTTGTGTAATCGTGGTCTCTTTATAGTTTTGAAATAGGTCTTTTATTTATAATTGTCGGGAATCTCACTTCCTTCTCTTTGAGTAGCATAAATAACCCTCCTGCCACTTCTGCACAATTTCTTTAGAGAGGAGTTACGATGCAGCCATATTGTTAGAATCCAGTAAACATAGATTTAGCATTGTTGCTGGAAATACTCATGCTAGATTCATATAAGATTTCTTACATTTGCTTGAAGTTCTTAAGCTTTTTCTTAAATAAATCTGTTTTGTGCATAATGTTCTCTCTAGCGTTCTCCCACAGCCAAATGCATTGCTTAAAAGCTTCCCAGCTGAATTTGTTATTATGCCTTCTATGTTCAAACTGTTTGAGATGTTTGCACACTCCAGCCACCTATAATCCTTTCAATGAATTCAATCATGACATATTCATAAACCGACGAATCAATGAGGCAACTAGCAAACAACACACATGCCTCGTCTATGCTTCCATTTTGTGTACAAGTTATGTTATGTTGGCTGCCTTTTTTTCTATTTCAAAACTCGCTTTTATGGAATTCCCTATGTTGATTTTCGAATTAAAACTTGGTAGTCCATATTTATGCCCTCGATGCTTTATATTGAATGTTTGGGTTTATAAGCATATTAGTAATGTGAAGTATTCTTCTCGTTACCATAGTATTTTATTGGGATTTATGTTATACCTTTATTCTAACCGTTAGCCATAAAATGTAAATCATGGGATGAGGGAATACGTCATAATAATTGGCTTTTCATCTATCCTTTACATTTTCTATCTCCATGTTCTTTATCCCTAAAAAATAAATAAAAATAAAACAAGTGAAAACTTCCTACTTTACACTTACTTTCCCTAAAAGTATCCTTATTTAGAGGTAAGAGAGGAGAATCGATCTTTTTCTTAAAAGGAAGGGAATAGGTTCTAAGTAACTAAATATATGGAATTATTCATCATTAGCTTTATTATCTTACTTTTGAGACTTATTTCTTTTAAGGAAAGAAATTGTATAATATGGATAAATGGATGTTTTTATTTAATTTCTATTATTTGTTATGTGGTTGTTATTTTTTATAAATTATAAGAAAATGTTATTCAATTAAGAAGAAAATGTAGATTATGTTATTTTATTATGCTCTCTTTCAAAGCAAAGATAATAAAAGGCTTAAATTGAAGTTTTGGGTTGATTTTGGGTTAAATGTTTATTTGCTTATATAAATTAGTGGTTAGTGGAAGGAGAATCCAATTTGATTTGAGAGTTTGAATTGGAAATTTTTATTAGATGGGAATTTTTATTATAATAATAATAATTTTTATTTTTTTTATGTTAAAAGTGAAAGGTAAGGGTAATTTTCTAAAGAAGAAATGTGATGGGAAAAGATAAATTTGCCTTGAGAGTAATTGATTTTCTTTAGATAGGTGAAGTAAAATATATAGAAAGGAGTGCGTTATGGTGTGATTTTTTTCTAAGTAATTTAAAATTCGTTAGCCTTGGGTAAGGGGTTATTAGGTAGTGTCTTCGATTAAGGGAGTCAGTAATTCGTAAACAAGCAATTCAGAGAAAGTTGGAAAAATTAGATATAATTTGATGAAAGATTATTTAGGCCCTTTCTATAAGAAATACATTTATAAGCTTGTATTTATGAGAGTATGAACCTATATGTGCAATGGTATTTTTGGGTATTAGTGAAACATGTAGAAGTGTGGAATAGATCTTGTGGTTAAGTTAAAGATTTATGTGAAAGGTGAAAGTAGTGCCTCTATTGAATTGTTTGATTGATTCCTTTATTTGAAAGATTATTAATCTTCATATTAAGATTGTGTATTGGTTGATCGTTTTGATTTCATGGTCATTGATTCTGTTTGAGTTGTTTATAAATTGTAAGATCGTTGAGTGATGTGTGGTTGGGTAACCTAGGAGGAGAAATAGAGGTCTCCCTTGGATACCGGTCGAGAGTGTATTAAATTTAATTGCATAGATTTTGTTGGGATGTTGCCACTCACTACCTTATGTTTGTTGACTCGTTCTTGATATCTTGTTACTGTTTCCAGTTCTTGATAGGGAATCCTTGTGCTAACATTTTGAGAGTCTTCTAGAGGCAAGGGAATACTTGTTTCATAGTGATTCTTTGTTGGTCTGATTTTTCCTAGATTTTGATCATAAGGGTGATTTTGAACTTATGCTTGGGTTGTACCATGTAATTGGAAATTCTGTATTGTGATTTTGGCAGGATGGGTAATGCCTCGCATGTATTTCTGATGAGATTGGATATCATGTTTCTTTGTGGGTACAACTCTTTGTTTTTGGTTTGTGTTTGTTGGGTCTCTAGGGAGAGTGGCTCTTCGTGGGGGTCGACGCCTCGGTTAAGAGGAAGTGCACAGGATAACCCACGAATGAGTTTGTTAACCAAGTGAAAACATAATAAATAAATTTAGGAGGGATGTATAGTAATCACATAACAAGATTAAAAATTGTGGTTACCTTGTCTTCATTAGGGCTTTCGTAGACTAATGGAAGGCTGAGAAGGCCGTGGTCAGCAAAGTCATAACCTCGTCCTCATGAGAGGTTCACAGCTCCGCATGAGTCACCCTATGAGGCCGACGCCTCAAGTAGGAGGAAGGGCCAGGATAACCATAGATGGGGGCCGGCACGTCAGGTTGGAGGAAGGGCCAGGATAACCCATGATGGCTATGCGATGACACTCTCCACTAGTTGCCCTTATGCTTTGCTTTCTTGGTTGCCTCTGGAAGTGTGTTATGTTTGTTATCTTGGATTTACTTTGCTGGTGATTATGATTGATGCTTTTCTTTTATCTATGATGTGTTTTTATGGTCTTGTGTTTACTTTGGTTGGTTCTTGGTTGTTGTTGGTTTTGATCTATGAAATATTCTATTGTTGCCTTTGGAGTTATTGATAATATGATGTTTGTGTGATGTTGAGTCTTGTGGTTCCTTGTTTGGATGTTCTTGGTTGAGGTCTCTTTCTTGTCAGCTCCCTAGCACGGGGGGTGGGTCTTTGGACCCACGTGGTCGAGTGGAACGTGCTAAGCACCCCATTGGGTCCCTAGTCAAGAATTGAGAGGTGCAGAATTGTGCCACTTACAGAGAGTCCAAATTGTACCCGACTTGGTGCTAGCCATGTTACTTTGTACTTATCTTTCTAATGTATCATCTTATCTTGTTATATGGTTTTTGTTCACATTGGGGAACACTTTTGTATCATTGTTATATTTGAACAATGTGATGTATTGTAATGGATGTAATGTATCAGTTAATCTTTGGTAAAATTTTGTGTGATCCATGGCAGATGTTATATGCCCCATTGAGTTCTTACATGGATAATGTTAATCTTTTATATGTTGTGTTTACTTAAGTGTATGGTTTCCCATTGACAAATTTAGAAGTATGTGTTCTATTGTAATCGTACACATTGATCATGGTTTATTACATTGACTTTCATACTTTATCGTTGTTGTATGGATTTAAGTTTCATAATGACTCCTAGTGTACCCCTGATGCAGGAGCATCCAGTGGTGTAAGGGCAATCTTGCATCACCCAAAAATAGTTAAATTTCAAGTTTCTCAGTTTTTAGATGTTTTTACATTTTTGAATACCCTTTTCGTCATAATGAAATTCTCAATTTATGATTTTTATTTTCTGTTCCTGGGTTGAAAGATATTGCAGTTTTAGTTTCCCAGATTTGCACCTGAAAATCTTCCGAGTTAGATTTGAGGCACTTAGAGTTCCTGGAACAGCCCTGAAACATTCCAAAATTGGAATAGCAATTTCAGGCGCGTTATTGACTTTAATACCTTTCCAACGGTTCAAACAGTTCGTGAATCAGAGTCCCGGATCAAAAGTTATGGCCCCGGGAAGTTGGTGCACTTTCTAGAAGATACAATTGCAAATGCTCTTTTGAAATTTGAACTTCATGTTGTAAATTTTTGGCGCCAAACCACCTAAACTCAAATTTGAATTTTGTTTTGGCTCCAAACTAATGAGGAGCTCTATTTATGGGCGGATTTCTAATTTTTGGGTAACTTTTTTGGGACAAGCTCGCATATTGCGAAAGGGTTATTCTGTAGCTGTCTGTAACTTGCATGTGTTGTAGAACTTGGGGATTTGAGATCCTCTGCATGTAAGAAGCTCCATTTTCTGAATAATGAAATTTCTCTTATTTTTGGGTTATTTTCTAAGTCTTGGGCTGCGCCCTCATCAAGTGGTATCAGAGCTGGTTTTCTTTAGCATGTGAAGAAATCACCGATCATGAGGTAGTTTGCGCCAGGACTGTGGTT
The DNA here is from genome assembly GCA_007258455.2 of Sequoia sempervirens. Taxonomy (NCBI): domain Eukaryota; kingdom Viridiplantae; phylum Streptophyta; class Pinopsida; order Cupressales; family Cupressaceae; genus Sequoia; species Sequoia sempervirens. Next base: position 79,530 of record VDFB02080928.1, on the reverse strand, counting down.
GTGGGTTCAAGATCTTTAAGATGCCTCCAAGAGTGATTCCTGGTAGGCATGGTGGTGCCAGAGGTGGCAGAGGTGGCAGAAATGCTGGTGGTAGAGATCCATTAGCGGCCGAGGGTTTCAGAGCCCTCCAGAAACAAATTGATGCATTGCAAGAACAAATGAGAAGAGGGTTAGACCCGGGAAGGAGAGGAGAAAGTGAAGACGAAGAAGAGGTGGAAGATTCAAACATAGAAGAGGAAGAAGAAGTGATCGATCGAGATCGGATGCGGCTAGTAAGGGCCATTTCAAAAATTGGAAAAAGACCCAGAATAGAAGTCCCCAGTTATTCTGGAAGTTTAAACCTAGAAGAGTTGATCGACTGGATCAACGAGCTAGAAGAGTATTTTGAGTATGAAGAAATAGAGGACCCAGATCAGGTTAAGTTTGCAAAAATGAACCTTAAGGGCCATGCCAATATTTGGTGGAAAGAGGTCTAGTTGGAGAGAAATCGGAGAGGAAAAGGAAAGATCAATAGTTGGGATCGCATGGTAGATAAACTGAAGAAGTAGTTCATACCGGTGGACTACGAGTTAGATCTGTTGAAGAAATTGCAAGGGTTGAAGCAGGGAAGCAGATCTGTGAAAGAATATACTGAAGATTTTCACAAGATAATCATCAGAACGGGTCACATAGAGGCCAATAAGGAGAAGGTAGCCCGATATCTTAATGGGTTACGACCAAGCATTCAGAAGGAGTTAAGCCTAGTCAGAATGACCACCATTGAGGATGTGTATCAGTTTGCTCTGAAGGTGGAAGAGAAGCTGAACAAAAGATTTGATGGCAAGCAAAAGGGATGAGGAGGTCAAAGCGGAAGGGGCAGTGGAAGACCTTCAGGAAGCCGAAGTGATGATGAAAAGAAAAGTGAAGATGTGGGTACCAACCAAAGCCAAAGGAATGACAACTTCTACCGCCCTCATGATCAAAATAGTGGTGATCAAAGAGGTAGAGGATGAGGAAGATCTGGGCCAGGACCTGGAAGAGGTGGTTTCAGAGGAACTTGTTTCCATTGTGGTGAAGAAGGGCATCGAGTCTCTGAATGTCCACAATATCAAGGAAGGGTAGACAAAAGGCCAAAAGGTCATGGAAGAGTTGCACATGTAGATGAGGAAGCTCGATCTGAGCATTCAGATGATGTAGAAAGGGGAGAAGCCCTAGTGGTCAGAAGAGCCTTGGTGACTGAAGAGAAGGAGCCAGAATAGAGGAAGAATCTATTTCACACAAGATGCAAGTGTGAAGACAAATGTTGTGATGTCATTATTGACAGTGGGAGCACTGATAATCTGGTGTTAGAAGAGATGGTTGCGAAGTTGAAGCTGAAAAGGGAGAGGCACCCACATCCATATCAGATTGCCTAGTTGCAGAAAGACCACAAAGTTTTGGTCAGTGAGCAATGCCTAGTAAAGTTCAAGATCAGAAGCTATCGTGATGAGGTACTATGTGATATCATCCCCATGGATGCATGCCACATGTTGTTGGGGAGGTCGTGGCAGTTCGATAGGCGAGCTATACATGATGGCCATGCAAACACTTACTCCTTGATGAAGAATGGAGTTTGCCATAAGTTGAATCCCCTGAAGAAGGATGAAGAAAAGTTATTCAGTAGTGCTAGAATTTGTTTTGTTGATGGAAGAAAATTTTTAGAAGGCATGAAGCATGATTGTATGTGTTATGCATTGATTCCTAGAATGGATAAGGAAGATAGTGATGGGGTACCAGTAGAAGTTTTTGGGTTATTAAATGAGTTTCAAGAGATTATTTCTGATAATGTACCTGAGGGTTTACCACCAATGAGGAAGATCAGTCATTAGATTGACTTGATTCCTCGAGCCAGTTTCCAAATAAGGCAGCTCATAGAATAACTCTAGTAGAAAATGAGGAGTTGAACAGACAAGTTCAAGAGTTGTTGAGAAAATGTTTGATACAGGAGAGTTTGAGTCCATGTGCAGTACTCGTAGTACTAGCACCAAAGAAGGATGGGGAGTGGAGGATGTGTACAGATTCTCGAGCCATAAACAAGATAACAATCAAGTATAGATTTCCCCTGCAAAGGATGGATGACCTGATGGACTGTTTGAGTGGAGCTCAGTACTTCACAAAGATTGATCTGAAGAGTGGATATCACCAGATCCGATTCAAGAGGGAGATGAATGGAAGACGCCTTCAAGACCAAAGAGGGCCTCATACGAGTGGTTAGTCATGCCTTTTGGGCTAACTAATGTACTCAAGCACATCATGCGGCTCATGAACGAGGTACTAAAAAAGAATTTCTAGGAAGTTTTGTTATTGTGCATTTAGATGATATTTTGATTTTCAAGTAAACGCTGGATGAGCATCTGATGCATATTCGAGAGTCTTTGAGAAGTTAAGAGAAGAGAAATTGTTGATTAATTTGAAGAAGTGCAGTTTTGTGAAGAGGGAGTTAGTGTACTTGGGGTTTGTTGTCTCAGTAGAAGGTCTCAAGATGGACCCAAAGAAGGTGAAGGCTATTCTGGAATGGCCTACCCCAAGAACTGCTATTGAGGTGAGATCTTTCCATGGTTTGGCTAGTTTTATAGAAAGTTCATTAGAAACTTCAAGAGTATTTGTGGACCCCGAATGAAACAATGAGAGGGGACAAAAGAATTCAAGTGGAGCACCTGGAGCGCAAATTTTTAACTATTGAAGCAGAAGGTGACAGAGCAACCTCGTCTAGCCTCCCAGATTTCAACAAGGTGTTTTAGGTGGATTGTGATGCTATTATTGTGCCATTGGAGCAATGTTGAGCCAAGAAGGTAAGCCCATTGCCTATTTAGTGAAAAGTTAAATGATGCCAAGAGAAATTATTTTGTATATGATCAGAATTTTACGCATAGTTCAAGCATTAAAGAAATGGAGACATTATTTGTTGCTGAAGGAATTTGTTCTATATACTGATCATCAAGCCTTGTAGTACCTAAATAGTCAGGGAAAATTAAATCAGAGGCATATGAAATGGGTAGAGTTTTTGCAGAGTTATACCTTTGTTTTGAAACATAGGAGTGGGAAGTCAAATAGGGTTGCAGATGCCTTAAGTAGGAGGCATACATTGATGACAAAGATGCAGATTGAAGTGGTTGGGTTCAATGAACTCAAGACACTGTATGCAAAAGATCCTAATTTTGTAGAGGCTTAGAAAGCTTGCAAGGAACCTGTTATAGTGGACAGGACAAGGTGGCTGGATTTCATAATCCAGGGTGGCATGTTATTTAAGGGAAGTCAATTGTATATCCCGAGGAGTTCCATGAGGGAGAACCTGATAAAGGAGAAGCATAGTGGAGGAATGGCAGGACATTTTGGTCGAGATAAGACCATTGCCATTATCAGTGAGCATTATTATTGGCCTCAGTTGTCACAGGATGTGAAGAAGTTTGTACAAAGCTTTAGGGTATGTCAGATGGCTAAAGGAGCGAGCCAGAATACAGGCTTATATCAGCCCTTACCTGTACCAAAGAGGCCGTGGGAGGAAATAAGTATGGACTTTGTTCTTGGTTTGCCAAGGACACAACGAGGGAATGATTCAGTCTTTGTGGTGGTTGATAGGTTTTCAAAGATGGCACATTTTGTTCCATGTCAGAAGACCCATGATGCAGTCCACATTGCTGACTTGTTCTTCAAAGAGGTGGTGAGGCTACATGGTCTGCCAAAGAGTATTGTTTCAGATCATGACACCAAATTTGTGGGGTAATTTTGGAGGACCTTGTGGAAGAAGCTGAAGATAGAGTTGAAGTTCAGTTCTGCACACCATCCACAAACAAATGGGTAGACAGAGGTTGTTAACAGGATCTGGGTAACCTACTCAAATGTTTGGTAGGAGATAAACCCAAGGGATGGGACTTGATCTTATCCTAGGTAGAATTTTCTTACAACAATTCTGTCAACAGAAGCACTGGTAGATCACCATTCCAGATTGTGTATGGAGGTAGCCCTAGAATAGCACCAGAATTGAGGAAGATGGACCAAGAGAAGAAAATAAGTGCTGAAGCCGAAGATTTTGCAGAACACATCAAGGATATACTTGAGAAGGTAAGAGAACATATTAACAAGATGAATATGCAGTATAAGGCTAAGGAAGATCAAAAGAGGAGGTTTAAGGAGTTTCAGATTGGTGATGAAGTGATGGTCCACTTGAGGAAAGAAAGGTTTCTAGTGGGAACATATAACAAATTGAAGATGAAGAAGTTTGGTCCTTGTAAAATTTTGAAGAGGCATGATTCAGGGAATGCATATGAGGTAGAGTTGTCAGATGGATTCAACATTTCCCCTATGTTCAACATTTCAAATTTGATAGAGTATCATGAAGGTGGCACAGAAGAAGTACCAACGATGGAACAGTGTGGGATTCCAGCACCTACTTCAGAAAATAAGAAGATTGAAGAAATCCGGATAGTCGTGTGGGAAGGAGTACCAGGAACAAGCTGTATGAAGAATATCTGGTGAAATGGAAAGGAAGTCCTATTGAAGATTCATCCTGGTTGCCTAAGGCAGAGGTTGACTGTTTGGGTTTTTCCTCCACCATCTGAGACGTGACAGGGTCACTTCTCAAATTACCCTGGGTGTCTGATGTAGGAGCATCCAGTGGTGTAAGGGCAATCTTACATCACCCAAAAATAGTTAAATTTCAATTTTCTCAGTTTTTAGATGTTTTTACATTTTTGGATACCCTTTTTGTCATAATGAAATTCCCAATTTATGGTTTTTATTTTCTATTCCTAGGTTGAAAGATATTGCAGTTTTAGTTTCCCAAATTTGCACCTAAAAATCTTTCAAGTTAGATTTGAGGCACTTAGAGTTCTCGGAACGGCACCGAAACTTGCCAAAATTGGCTTAGCAATTTTGAACGCATTATTGACTTCGAGACCTTTCCAACGGTTCAAACGGTTCACAAATCGGAGTCCCAGATCAAAAGTTATGGCCCCAGGAAGTTGGCGCACTTTTTAGAAGATACAATTGTAAATGCTCTTTTGAAATTTGAACTTCATGTTGTAAATTTTCGGCACCAAACCGCCTAAACTCAAATTTGAATGTTGTTTTGGCTCCAAACTAATGAGAAGCTCTATTTATGGGTGGGTTTCTAATTTTTGGGTAACTTTTTGGGGACAAGCTCGCATATTGCGAAAGGGTTATTTTGTAGCTGTCTATAACTTGCATGTGTTGTAGAACTTGGGGATTTGAGATCCTCTGCATGTAAGAAGCTCCGTTTTCTGAATAATGAAATTTCTCTTGTTTGTGGGTTATTTTCTAAGTCTTGGGCTGCGCCCTCATCAACCCTAAGGGATGTAGGTGTTAGTGAATTTTTTTATGACTTATGACTCAATGCACATCTCATGTATGTTTAGACTTACTTTAAAAAAAAAATTGTGTGGTAATTATTGTTTTGATGTCCTTTGGGGTTCGCACGACGGGGCATTACATATGTCACTATGCATAATCAAGTATGATAAACATATGTAAAGAAAATTTGATCCAAACCCCAAAAAATGAGAGTATAAATTATATATGAAAGCCCTATGAAGACCTAACATAAAATCCTAAGGTGAAACCCAAGGTTACATATAAGAAAATGTTAGGTTCACAAAAATATAAATAAATGCATTAGCTTTAAACATAAATAATATAGGAAAATTAAATAAGTGCAATTTGATCAATAAGAAAAAATAAACCTAGATTAAATTAGTTGGGTTAGTAAATGAATAGTAATAAATTAGATCTATTTAAATGATAGGATAGAGTACTTGGGTCTAGACTAATAATGGAATAATGTTACTAATGTCATGAAAAATCCATTTGCTATAGTAGATAAATTGATGATCCTTAGTTAGTTGAATGTTTTAGATTCTATGTTGTCTTAAGATTTTATGTAGTTCAATCTTACACTCCTTTGGTTTAATATTGATCCACATATATTTGATTTGATGCATGAAACCAAACAATGTCATGTGTCCAAGTGATTTTACAAAAAAAATAAAAATAGTAAAGTTATATTCGTATTTGCTATTTTGGTAGGAGAATGTGGTCAAGACAATGTTCATGAACAACTTGAGGAGATTTTTAACTCAATATGAAACATGTTAGGTGGGTTAAAAATGAGGACTAGTGTCAAAGATAACATGCAAAATCATACATGTGGGCCACATATAAAAAAAGTGCATTTGATTTTTGTCTCTTTCAAAATTGAAACGTGCTCTAATGATTTCCCAAAATATACTACATACAAATCAATGTAACTTTGAATGCCTTTATATACCATGTCACAATAAAATCGTACGTAAACATGTGTCAAGTTAGTTCATAATGTCTAGTAGGAAGGGGCAAGATATTTGAACTTTGAATTTGGAATTTGAAATTTGAGTTTATTTCCATCTCACCTTAGGATTAAACTAGGACAATCCAAGTGGGATAGAAATGAACCTCAAGAATAAACCACCATTTCAAGACATTTAATAGTTGTGTGAAAATGTGTTTAAATCTACTATTGCATTTAGGTATTCTATGAAGGAAAATGAATCATTGTTAGGGAAAGTGTAAAAAGGCATATAAGGACAAGGAAAAGCATATGAAGTGTAGCTACCAATTCATTCAGATTTATATCTTTGTATAGAAATCCCCTATTGAATAGAATATCAGCATTTTCCTCCTATTGAATACAAAACTCTCTTTTCTCGCACATACACATCTATCACAAATTGTAACACCTCTCTAAACCCAAGTTGGTAAGATAGTATTTTGATTTTGATTTGATATTCTAAATGTTAAATGTTGTTATAATGAGATTAGACATTGATTGTTATATGAAAGGTTATCATTTTTAGCTATTATTCTGGATTACATACTTATATGTTTATATATTGTTATCATTGCTTATGTATGATTATGGATAGGAAAGGGATGATGTCGTAACACTCATATTTGAGAGGCTTACGATATCATGACTCCCTTCTTGATGATTGATGTTGTTTTAAACTATATGTATATGCACATATACTTTGACGTGTAATTGAAAGTGATGCAGATACTGAGTATCGACTCCGCCTAGATCCACAGGCTTGAGCGTACTCATATCCCTGAAGGTGGTTATTGGAGGTAGTCACAGGCCAAATGTCCCCTACCCTAGCCCACTGTACCCTATTAGGGCAGTGCTTTCTTTGTTGATGTCATACCATCTAGTTATCTAATGGTAACGTCTAGAGCACCTTTCAGCCATATGTTCCAGCGCACCTTTCTGATGTATGTGGTTTACTAGTATGTCTTGTTGAGGTATTTTGATATGGTATTTCATTGTGTTTAATTGATTTGAGATTTGGAATGGATTTATTCATGAGATTTTAAATATGTTGTTTTAAAATTATTTTTCTTGATCATTTGATAGAATGATATGTTTCATTTAGAATTTTTTTAAATGATTTTATTAATCCTTTTTGTGAGCCCTCATAATTTTACTTAAATCTTCGTGGGGAGCTTGTGTGTATTCTATGTTTGGATTTAAACTATTATTATTATTATTATTATATGAAAGAGGGAATATTGGATATTTAGAGATTTTAATTAAATTCTTTTGAGAGCATTAATAGCTTACTTATAAAATGTTTTATTTCATTTTATTGTGTGGAGGAGTGGAGTTAAAATTAAAAAAAGGAAACCTTGTCTTTGATATATATATATTCTTCATTTTTGTTTTGGAGAGGATGATTCTTTTGGGGAGAAGAATAAATTTTCTGTTTTGGAAGGAGAAGAAAAAACCCCATGAATGGGGCCGCAGAGTTGAATGTGCAGATTCTGCTAAGAAGAAAATTGTGGGTATGGGATTGTTGATTTCAGTGTGCAAATTTTCCCTTGTTGCCCAAGTTTGGAACCTGGCCATGGCTTCTACATTGAGCATCCTTCCATTTTTGTTTTGGGGCAGAATTGGAGATATTCTCCTTATTTTTCTTCAATCTTGTATGGCTGATAAATTTTGCATTCACTTATGTCATTTATGCCTTGAATCTCTTTGCAAATTTGGGTTACTTTTATTTTGTAAATAATTGGTGAAATCCCTCTATTTTATTGTGTGAAGGATTGGGGTTTGGATGATGGTTGCTTGAATTCTTTTACTATTCTGTAGTTTTCTTATGGCAGATTTTGTCCATGCCAATAAATCCAAAATGGGTTGCTAAAAAAAAGATTTATGGAATTCTTCATTTCATTTCTCTTTTTGCCCAATTTGTAAAAACATGTTTTTTCCTTGTTGCTCATTATCCCCTTGATAAAAATGAATTTTAATGGTATATTTCATGTAGAAATGCCAAGATCTCAACTGGGTCTTTGGTAGATTTTAATTCTGGGCACTTTCATTTTTGCCCAAATTTGTGCCTATTGTTAAAATGACGTTTTTCTTTGCTGCTCTTTAACTGTCTGTTAAAAATGTAAAATAAAATTGGATTCTATGTAGATACATCAAAATATGAACTGGGTCTTCGTCCAAATTTTAATCCGAACACTTTCATTTTTCATGATTTTTGCCTAGCCATGCATAAAATGGCGTTTTTCTAAACAACACCCTATTTTGGGTCATAGAATAAAATAATAAAAATGGAATCCAATTGGAAACATCAAAATATGAACTGGGTTGTTGTTCAATTTTAGATCCGGGCACTTTTATCTTTTATAAAAAATTTATGCCTCTTTCTCATGCGTTGAACAACAGTTGAAACTGTGTTTTGTGCCATTGCCTCTTGATTGATAGATTTTATTTGTTTTGGAAGTGATTTTATGATATGATTTAATGAGGTTAATATTGATTATATGATTGGTTTATTTTATGAAATTAATGGTGAATGTCTGAAGGGTGTGTAATCTACATGTTGGCATTTGTGATCAGTTGTTTAAATGATTTAACAACAATGTTGTTTGGCTGTTTTAAATGGTTTTTATGATGTTTTAGTGGCTTTTCATTGTTTCATGTTTACTATGGATTCCTCGTTAGTTTAACGAGAAGTCTCATCCGTCTATAGGGCGTTAAGTTATCCTTCTACAAGGCATTGATACATGCATGTTTGAGTCTCCTCGTCTGTATGAGAGGTGTACTTGTTTCCATGTGGTGTCATCCCTTCGAGCACACATGATGACATTTCATCCAGTCCGCACTCTAGTACCTATACCTCAGTAGTCATGAGTAGTACCCGACATGTCATTGTATGAGCATCTCATGTTGTGATATTGGCTTTAATGCATTGTATTCTATGTTTTCTTTGTGTCTGATGTGAGTGTTGGCCTTATGTTACTTTTTCCTTGTCATTTCTGCTTGGGCTTTGTGACTGTCTCCGAACACAGTGGGGTGGCCTCTTTTGAGTCCACATGGTAAGGAGGCATTCCTACCTCCATTGGGGATGGGTGTACAGGTTATTGGAGCATCAATTGGAGGTGTCCTCTCTTGTACGTGCTTTATCAGGTGATGTTTCTTATTCATGGCTATGCCTTTTTATTTATGTATATTCCATTATTTATATTGTACTCACTTGAGAGTGAAAATGTAATCATATAGATTAATGAGAAGAAATGTGATGCTTATATTTGGTTTATGAGTTCCGATGTTGGTATCAAACTCGCTTGTATTATGATGATCATAACAACCTTTTCTTCAATATTTTCCATGCAAAAATTAGAGTTTTGGTTATAAACTTCCTTCATGTTTAAGTCTGCAAAAGTTTCAGTGCATCGCCACTTTCTGTTTTGGTTTGTGTTGCTGTTGTTTTAGTTCCGGTGCATCGCCACCTTCTGTTTATTGTTCTGTGTCACTACTGCAGAGTTCCGGAGCAACAGAAAGTTCCGTAGCAGAGGTTCCAGAGCAGGAAGTTCTAGAGCAACAGGAAGTTCCAGAGTAGAAGTTTTGGAGTAGGAAGTTCCAAAGCAGGAAGTTCCATAGCTGGAAGTTCCATAGCTAGAAGTTCCGGAGCAGGAGGTTTCGTAGCTGAAAGTTTCGTAGCTGGAAGTTCTGGAGTAGGAAGTTCTGTAGCTAGAAGTTTTGTAGTTGCAAGTTTCATAGCTGGAAGTTCCAGAGCAGGAAGTTCCAGAGCAAAGTTTCTGCAGCTATTATGTTTGCTCTTATTTGGATTTTCTCTGGAGGGTGGATTAGTCCTCTCCTTTGGGTTGTGTTCGACCATGCTTGGCCATGTAAGTTGTCGATTTATTGTATTGTAAACTGCTTTTTGTGAAAGTTATTCTTTATGTTATCAAAAAAAAATTTGTCTTCTTTCGGCTCTTACCCTTTGGGGTTGTGTAGCGGGATGTTACATATGGTATCAGAGCCCATGTTCACACACTGGGAGTTCTAGCATGTTTGAGCCTTCTATGTTATGTTGTGTTTGGCGCATGTAGTGTGAGCTTGTTATAGTGTTTTCATAGTCTTATTGTTTTGCTTTCATGCCTTAGTATGGTGTATAGATTGTCCTTGTGATGATCTATTTTGATGTGTTCCTTGTTTCCTTTAGGATGCCCCTAAGGGAAGAGCCAGAGGCAAAGTTAGAGGTGGAGCCCATGTTGCAGCACGGGGATCCCTGCTTATGGTTGTTACTTTCTTCGGTGTTGTGTGTGGTGGATGGCAACAGATCTTGTTTTTTTCCACCCCTTGCATGTCTTGTTGATGAATGCTTTTGTGAGGGTTAGTTAGACCCTTGAGCATACCGAGAAGTGTATTCCAATTGGTCTCCTTCTTGATGTGTGGCTCTTTTGTTGTGTTAAGTGTTGTGACCCTTGAGTGGTTGTAGCCCATGTGGTTGTAGTGTGCTTGATGTGTGTGTTCCAAATGCTTGTTGTGGCAAGATAGTCATAGGACCTCTTGCTTTGAGTGCTTTGGTATGGTGTTTTAGAGGGTTGAGTTTCCCAACCCAGACTTGTGTTGTGGAGGAATGATGCCTCCTAGGTCTTGCCTTATCCTATGGGATTGGAGTGATTCCCTTGGTTGAGAGTCTCCTGAGGTTGAGATTGATTACCTTCCTTTATCCTATGTTTCGGGTGGGCATGTTGGACCTTAGCTTGCTGGTGGGTTGTAGGTGACATGTGTTACCTAAAATTACCTTTGCTTGGTTTCTTTGTTCATGTTGTGGGAAGGTCTGTTTGACCTTGAGGGTGCCAAGAAGTTTCTTTTGTGTGTATTCTTCTTGAGTCTTGATGTTTTCTTCACCATACAAGTTTCTGGTGCATGTTTTCTTGTGCTTTACCTCCTTGTGTTAATGATTGATAGATTGACCCTATGTGGTTTTGGAGTTTCTTTCGCAAATTATATTGTATTGAAATTATGAAATGTGGTGATAGAAAATGAATGATCATGTTGTTAGTTCATAGAGATTAATGTATGCTATCATATGATGTGTTTGTGAGAAAGTGATTGTACGATGATGAAACCATGTTTGCATTCGTGCATATGTTAGAATTGTAAATATCTCTCTCTCTCTCTTCTCATTGGTTTAACGAAGATGCTTATATGTTAGTGTGTGGTGTATTGAAATCCATGGTATGCTTGTCTCTTATGAGCAAATGTTTATGCATTCATAAAGGGTTCTTTTATTAGATCAAACCTTAGGTAAAGGTCCTAAGTCCCAAAGTTGCATTTATAATCATGGAACATGTATGAATATGAATAGAAAATTGTTCTGCATTAAGTAAAAAATTAGAGAAAAAGGGAATAGTGAAACATTTGCATGTTAATGATAATTGCATAATAGGTGCATCATGTTGGTGAGGCATATAGTCCCCAACTTTAATTGTCAAGTTTTATGAAATCATGTAGATGTTAAATTATTGTACTGTTATGCCTTGCATAACCACCCCACTTTGATCTAGATCAAAATGGGTCCCCCTTCTCTTTTGGTTTCTTTTCCTCTGTTATTTGCTTCGCTTTTGGGGTTTCTTCTGTTTCTCTGTGTTTTATCCTTTGTTCTGTCTGATCTAATTTTGGTTCTACCTCAGTTGGAATTTGGGTTTTCTCCTGATTTTGGGATTTTTCACCCAGACTAGATTTTCCTGGGTTTCGCTTGAACTCCAGCTAAGCGTTGCGAATTTTTGCGGATTTTCAGTCTTCGCGGAAATCCGGGAGGACCGGATTTTTGCAGTTTTCTGTTTGCTCCGGATTTTCCCAAAATCTATTCTTTCCTATTTGTCCTGGGTTTGCTAAAGTGTCTTCTCCTTTGCGGAATTCTGTCCCATGCAGATTTCCCCAAAGTCTGGTGGAAGGTGAGGAAGTATGTAGCAGGACTAGTTAAATATATGGTGGTGCATTTTACGATTAATTGATGTTGTTTTGAGATATCACATGTTGTTTCCTTGATTCATAATGGTCGGATTGAGTTTCTAATGGGTGTTTCATGCTTACTCTGCTGGAGTCCGCCTGGCTCGGAATTCTCTGAAATTCCTCCCTGGCTTCGGTTCCACGGGTCGGCCTGAAACCTGAACTATTGGATTGAATCACATGTAGGATGATATTTGTCAAGGGAGCTCACTTGGAAGGCATCCTTCAATCCAGTCGGTCATGAAAAATCAGACCCCGAAGAGGTCACGACAATCAGAAGTCACATGTGGATGCATATCAGCAAAGGATTTTCATTGTTTCAGCGACCGGGGGTTTTCCTTTCAGCATGAGGGGTTTTCTTCATCAAGAAGTCTTGGCGAATGGTTGCATTCATGCTGACAAGAATGTCTTGGTGGAAGAACACAAAAGTCTTGGCGACAAAAGCGAACCTATGGAGATTTCTCAACAAGACATAAGGAATCTAGGGGATGTCTCCTGACAGGGATGTCACAACGAAGTGCATGCAACGATGGAACCCATCTCGGTATGACTACATCAGATGTCTCCCCGAAATGGAAAATCTTCTAAGGATGATACTTTCGGCGAGAGGTTTGCCTGAAATGAAAGGTCTTACTAAAGGATCAATCTTCGGTATGACTTAGGGAGCTCGCTAAGAAGTCTCAGTGAAAGATTAGGTCTCGCCGACGTAGAGCGAAGCGGCATCGGCAAAGGGTCATCCTCTCACCACAAGGTCTTGGCGAAGAGTGAGGGTCACGTCGAAACAGTAAGGCTCTGGCTCGAGGAAAATAGGATGTCGAGGAGACTCCAAAGGAAAACAAAAGGTTTGCCATGTGGTCTTAGCGAAGAGATGCGGTCACACCCAAAGGAAAGGGGCTCGGTAAGAGAGGAGAGATCAGGGTAATCTCTCCCTGATTGTAATAAGTCTTAGCGACACAGAGTGAGTTCGCGGAGAAAAAGACCTACGCCAAGAGGTCTTGTCGAGGTGCCTAGGTCCTGCCGACAAAAAAGGGGCCCTCACCAAAGAAGTGGAGCTCGGTGAAGGATCATGTTTTCGCTAAGAGGTCTTAGCGAAGAAAGTAAGTCACAACGAAATGGACAATCTGAAGCCTGAGCAAGATAGCCATTGGGGGATGAAGTCGCATCGGGGAGACACTAGGGGTGTCTCACCGACGTGCGACACTAAGCGAGCTCCTTTTGATCGCCGAAGAGTCCTAAGTGGCAGGTGTCTAACCAATCAGGAGGAGCTAAGAGGGCTGACCTTCGACAGTTTGATCAATTGACCGCCTCTGTGGAAGACCAACATAATGCAAATCAGATAGAATCTTTCTGAGATTAGAAGGGAAGAATCTACTCTGGCGATGGCGTTTAGATCTGTAGGGAGGGCCCAATGGTGCCTCCAGGGGACGGTTAACATACTAGAGAAGTCCAGAACAACAAGGAAGCCAAAGGAAAGAAGATGATTATGACTCACGGGGACAGCTGTGGTAGCCACCGATAGAGATTGACCATTATTAATGGTAAGGTGCCTTGGAGATATTCTGAGCATTCAAGGCGGACTACAAGAGAGTTCAAAGATGGACACACTGATGCTAGAGTTAATGCTGCAGTTGTCAAAATATCTAAAACGCTTACCCTGTGGGTAGAAATCCTTCATCAGCATGGACAACGAGGATTCGCATTGAATGCACAACCGATTTTCTTCAAAAGATCTGAGAACCGACTCTCCTACAAGATGCAGATATTTTGTAAACCCTAATGCAGGGGACAGCGCATCCTTTCTTGTACATTTTGTATATAAGGCATTCTTGCCTCTTTGTAAAGGTTGGAACTTCTAGAGTTAGAAATTTAGAGTCAGAACTTTTACTGTTAGCACTTCTAGGATTAGAGAACTTTTAGACTGAGAACTATTAAGGGTTATTCAGTTAACAGAAGGAGATAGAGTTGCATCTTGATTATCAATGATAGGAGCTTCTTTTTGTCTTCTTGGTTAGTAGTTAGATTTTAGTACGAACTGTAATGTATTTTCTAAGTTCTCTTAGTGTGGTTGGAAACAATCTAGAGCTGCAGATTCTCTGTACACTGGTGATTGTGCCAGATTTGTAAATATTGTTTATCTATTTTAATAATAGTAGAGACAATCAGAGTTTAATCTACTTCATGTTGTATTCTTGAATGATATTTATCTTAATTTGATCATTTGATTTGTGAAGCCTCCAAGGAATGAAAGGTTATTTGTGTTTTATTTAATGGTAGCTAAAAGTCTTCTATTCGAATTAGCACTGTGAATGAAAGAGGCTGTGTGTCAATCACAAGCTTATCTTGTTCTGCAGTCTTAGTTTATAATTCCTTGAAGTTAGCAAGTCTGGTTAAGATTGGATGAACTGTTGTTCTTTTCTATTTCAAAACCCTGATCTATCTTTTGTTGTTTCTTTAAAAGCCCTATTAAAGTAGGTTTTATTTTCATGCTTGATCTTAGAACGATCCAGAAGCTCAACACCAGCAGGCCCCTTGAATATTACTGTTGCATTGACCACTGAGTAACATCAGCATGGTTGAGACCCAACTACCAAGACCTTGGGAGCTAAGGCATCCATGTGTTGCCTTTCTCTTTCAGGAGAAGCAGAGTAGCAATATTCTGCTTGCATTGTTGTGGTGCCAAAATCGCCATCAATAGGAACTAGCGCTAGAAGGAGGGCCTAGAAGGGAAAACTGGATAAAGCTGGGTTCTCATCCCCAGAGAAGTCCCACAGAGTCCTTCGATCAGCCAAAAATCCACCACCTTTGATAGAACTCAAGACCCCAATAAGACACAAGAGTTGTAAGACTGGGGCAATCATCATACCGCCTTTATCAACTCCGCTCAGTCCACCAGGATTTTCACCAATACCCCAGTGGATACCTATCAATCCACCATCACATCGATCTCAATTGTCATCACAGCTGGTTCAACCCATACAATAGCTGGCTCAACCACCACCGCCACCAATGGAATTCTTTCAGAATAATCCCTCTCCATTGGGGACTATTCCTGGAGGTTTTCATGACCTACCTAAGAACCCTAAGAAATTTTGTCCTAAGTACATTCATGGTGAATCAAGGAGTGTTGAAGAGCACATACAAGCTTTTAAGGACGCTTGTACTAGAGCTTAGATAGCCCACCAAGATGTAGTCTATAGGTTGTTTCCTTATTCCTTAGGGGATATGGCCTACAATTGGTGCCTTAATCTCCCCCAAGGCTCCATTCTGAGCTGGACACACTTGGAAAATTCTTTCAATAATCAGTTCAGAATCTATGTGGATCTAGCTCTTTTATATCACCAATTCGCTACCATCAGAAAGGAACCAGGTGAACCCTTGCCTTTATTCAATACCAGGTTCCAGCGAATGTATAGGAGATTGCAAGATCCCTATTTAGTCACTGAGGATAGTGCTATTCAAGCTTACTTTAGGGTTATAGACCCCTTGCTTGGTTTGTTCTTGCAAAGAACCTATCAACCAGCTGAGATTGATTCTCTATCCAAAGTCTATCACCTAGCTATTAAGTTGCAGCAACAAATTAGTTTTCAACAAGGAGGCCTAGGAGGAGGTTTCCCTTCAATAGGCTATCAGATATCTAGCCCAACTCCTCTATTCAATATTGTACTGGGAATGTCTCCTTCACATTATGGACCTATATATGAATTGCAGACCCAACCACCTATTCCATTCTTTGCTACTGGAACTCCTGATCTCTTTCAACAACCACAGGTTCCTAAAAGTTCCCATGGTCATCCTAACCAAATTGGAACACCAAATCAAGGTGGTCAGCCACCTGTTGCTAAGAGTGTGGAAAGTGAGAAGACAATCCAACTTACAAATGAGGTAGAAACCTTGAAGAATACACTGTCTCAAGTTACAAATGACATGGCTTAGCTTCAGTTGAACCCTTCCCAAAATCAAGGGAATTACCCTAATCAAAATAGCAGTAACCAGGGTACTTATCAGAATAACAACAATTACAACCAAAGAGGCTATCAAAACCAAAATAGAGGATATAATCAAAGGCCCAACAACAACAGGCAATGGAATACAGGGCCCAACAATGGGGGAGTTTCTCATGACTATCAAGCAAATTAGGAGAGGTCACATACTACAAATGTGACCGACCTCAACTTCATGACCAATTGGTGCAGGCTACATGATACTGCAACCCATTCTGAGGTGAACTACCCTCAGATGGATAAAATGGTCAAGATGGCACATGAAGATGCTCACACATTCTAGGGGAATTCAAACAAAGGAGGTGACTCAATGGATACTGCAATGACTTATGATATCTTTGAGGAGGAATCTTCATTCCCTAGGCAAGAAGAAAATGAACTAGAGGAGGATTCATATGATGCCCAAGCTTTTCAGTCAAAAGGACACTTCTTGAGAAATCAAAGTAAGGGGCCATTCACTACATCAACACCCCCTAATCACATGGTGCCCCCAAATCAAAGTGCTAATAATAATCCTCCCCCACCAAAAGGCCCACCTGACCTCCATAACAAGGGTAATTTCTCTGTTGTTTTCAAAAGTAATTCAAGTTATAATGCAGAATTTGACATTGTTTTTGAGATGCAGAAACAAAAAAACTTCTTTGTCATATTTTGACATTCTAAAGTGGTGCCCTGCCCAAAGGGAGATAGTGCTCAAGGCTCTAGAACAAGCTGATAAGTCAAAAGGAAAGAGAAAGGTGGCACCTGCTAGGGACGTGAATGCAGCCTTATACAAAAACAAGGCAGGTACTCCACCTTTCCTTTTGAGTTTAAGAATTTTTGGCAAGAACTTACATAACTGCTTATTGGACTCAGAGGCTTCAGAAAATGTCACACCATTTTCTATATGCAAGAAGTTAGGATTAAACCCCATTCAAACCAATAAGAAGGTCATTCAACTTGAAAAAATAGAGGTTAATGTGGTAGGGGAATTAAGAAACATACATGTTCAAGTAGGATCAGATCCTAGGATCCTAACCAACATAGATATTCAAGTGGTAGATATTCCCGAGACCTATGGCATGCTGCTAAGCTGAGATTTGATGAAAAATTTAGGGGGATATCTTGCCCTTGAATTTTCACATATGTGGCTATCATGGAAAGGGATTCCTAATCAGATTAGAATTGAAAGTGAGCCTCCCCTCAAGCATATCATCTCCGAATATGATTGCCTAAATGAGGTAGCCTTTTTCAAAACTGAGATGGGGGTTTACAAAAGTGAGGAAATCCTAACCTTCTCAGTTCTCAATGCTAAAGACTAGTCAAAACAAAAAAAAACGGACCCTACCATTGATGAAGATTAACAGGCCTTAGTTAGAAAGTTGCAGCAAGACCAACTAGTCTTAAGGGTAGATATAGATCTGCAAAGTCTCCTACTTCCTAACTGGTGCATGGTATATTATCAAAGCCACTCTGAATTGACTTGTCAACCCTGCAGGGACATTTTAAATCATGTTTTCCAAGCTGAGGAAGCTGGCACAAGTCGCCCTAAGACCATTGCAGACTGCTTCTTGTTTGAGGCCAAGGAAGCAACTGTGTTAACCGGGGATACAATACTTTCAAAAGAAATCCCTTCTTAGATCAAACCTACTTTAGACACATGCCCAAATCAGTATACTAATGAGAAGGAGCCCCAAGATTTGTTTAACACCTCTCCACCTACAAATGAACCAAAGCCTAAAAGGTTAACCAAAGACACAAGCGGTTGTTAGAAGGATAGTCACAGGTCAGATGATATAGCTAAGCCAGAATTGGAGACCACACCTAAGGAGCTTACGAAACACCCTTCCCTTATACTTGAAGTAAAATATCAAGGAGTCCCACACCTGGCTCATTCTACTCAAGCACCCATAACAGCTTCAAAACAATCAACCCCAGCCCATGATCAGCTATGGACCCTTACATTTGATGGATCCAAGTCTAACACAGGCAGTGGTGTTGGAATTGTACTAACCAACCCTCAAGGTAAAACCTTATTTGCTTCTTAAGGTTGCAATTTGGATGCACAAACAACGTGGCAGAATATGAAGCTCTGGCTCAAGGATTAATGTTTGCACACAAGAAGAAGGTCACTGCCTTGGTAGTTAAGGGAGATTCAGATATAGTAGTCAAACAAGTGTGTAGCCAATATACATGTCACAACAGAAGGCTGGCAGCCTACAAAAATTGGGTATGGAACCTGATTGAAGACTTTGATGCTTTTGGGATTAGCTTAATCCCTAGAGAAGAAAATCAGGTAGCCGATTCATTGGCTGTTGCTGCAAGCACCTTGGAGCCTATGCAAGGCTCCAAATTCAAAAGATTCTTAGTGGAACTGATGTCCACCCCAGTTGTTCCTGACAACATCAAGAATTTCCAGGTCTTTGATGATGATCGACATATTCTGGCCTTTTTAACAAGCTCAGATGTTTTTGAGGGGAAAATTATTGATGAGTCCAACAAAGACCAAGGGGATTGGAGCCCTGAGGAATGTGATACAGAAGGGGTCCTTAATTTAAAGAGAAATAGCATTCCCAAGGGAATGGTGGCTTTGGAGAGGATCTTTGACTCAGACCCAAGGGCTTGAGAGAAGGCATCAGCTAAAGAAAAGGGTGGCAAATATGAGACAGTTAACCCGGTTGATTCGGGCCCTGAGAGGAATGTCTACATAGGGAAGGCCTACCCTGAAGCAATTAGAGAAGACATATTGAGGGCACTCAAAAAGGATATTGCTACGATTGCTTGGGGGTATGAAGACCTACAGACATTCGATGCTTCGGTTATGACTCACACTATCCCCTTGAAGCCCAAAGCTAAAGCCTTCAGACAGAAGCAACACCCTGTCAATGCTCTAATTGAACCATTAATCTATAAAGAAGTTCAAAAGTTGTCTGCAAGGATAATCTTCCTTGTGCGCCATTCAACGTGGGTAGCCAACTTAGTTCCAGTCCACAAGAAGAATGGGGAGATCAGACTATGCGTGGACTTCAGAAATCTGAATAGAGCTTCAGAAAAGGATAACTACCCGCTTCCTTCTCTGGATGAAGTCTTGCAAACTGTCAATGGCTTGCAGATGATGTCATTCTTGGACGGTTACACTGGATACAACTAGGTAATGGTCAACTTTGAGGACATGATGAAGACGGCTTTCACTACCAAGTGGGGGACGTTTGCATATAGAAGGATGCCATTCGGCCTGATAAATGCTAGAGAAACCTTCCAGCGTGCCATGGACATAGCTTTTAAGGACTTAATTGGCAAGTGCATTATTGTTTACATAGACGACTTGACAGTGTTCTCCAAGGACTGATTGAATCATGTTGATAACTTGGCCAAGGTTCTAGAATGATGCATCCAATATGGCGTCTCCCTGAATCCTAACAAATGTGTATTTGGAGTTTCAGAGGGGAAGCTATTAGGCCACGTGATTTCTAAAAGAGGGATTTTGATCAACCCAGATCGGGTTGAATCCATTCTGAAGATCGCTAGGCCAGGGAGCAAGAAAGAGTTAAGGTCTTTCTTTGGAAAGATCAACTTCATAAGGAAATTTATTACAGGCTTTGTAGAGATTGTAAAGCCATTAAACGAAATGATGAAGAAGGATGTCAAGCTAGAGTGGACAGAGGAGGCAAAGGCCGCATTCACGCAAGTCAAGAGGTCCATCTCATAGGCACCCGTGCTCACCAGCCCTGATTATCTTATACCATTTTACATCTATTCTTTTGCATCTGAACTTTCTTGTGCAGCCATTCTAACTCAGTGAGGAGAAGAGTCAGAGGAGTGGCCGATCGCATCTATGAGTTCTCCATTCAAAAATGCAAAAATCAAATACCCGCCTCTTGAGAAACAAGCCTTTGCATTAGTTCGGGTCATCAAGAAGTTTCAACATTACATTCTTCGAATCCAAGTCGTCGCTATAGTTTCGGATCCAGCTGTGAAGTCTTTACTGATGCAGAGTGAGCTGGGGGAAAGAAGGGGAAAATGGATGGCCATCCTACAAGAATTCGATCTGGAGATACATCCCATGAAATTAGTCAGGGGCACGGGTTTATCTTAGTCCATGGTGAATGCTGGTGACAACATCATCTGTCAGAAATACACGACCCAGTCTTTCTCTAACGACCCCTAGTATGTTGATACCATTTGCTTTATGCTTAACAATCGACTTTCAGCAAGAATGAATGCAACTCAAAGGAG
This sequence comes from Sequoia sempervirens, assembly GCA_007258455.2. Lineage (NCBI taxonomy): Eukaryota > Viridiplantae > Streptophyta > Pinopsida > Cupressales > Cupressaceae > Sequoia > Sequoia sempervirens. Next base: position 58,995 of record VDFB02080928.1, on the reverse strand, counting down.
AGCCCTAAGATTGAAGAGTTCTCATTACATGCTCAAAGGAGGGTTGTTGTACAGAAGGAATTTCGAGGGGGTATACCTAAGATGCCTTGATCATCAAGAGGCCAAGCAGGTGATTTCTAAGTTTCATGGGAAGCATGGCACAGGTCATGGTTCTGGTGACTCTCTGGCACACCAGATTCTTAGATCTAGTTACTACTGGCCCTGTGTATTCAAGGATGCCCATCAACATGTGAGAACATGTCACACATGCCAGGTTTTTGCACCAAGGGAGTGCCATGCAGCAATGCCACTACAGCCGGTCTATGAGGTAAGGCCATTTCCCAATGGGCACTAGATTTTATTGGGGTGATTAACCCAAACTCTACTACAGGGCATAAATTCATCTTGACTGCTATGGATTACTGCACAAGATGGACAGAGGCTATACCCTGCAAAAATAGCACAACGGAGGTAGTGATCAAGTTCCTCACCAAATGTATCACTACGAGGTTTGGGGTACCCTTCACTCTAGTATGTGACAATAGTTCTGCTTTCTCTTATGCTGAGTTTATTTCTTGGGCCTATGATCATAAGATTGTCTTGAAGTATTCATCAAATTATTACCTACAAGGTAATGGAGTTGTGGAGTCTACCAATAAGAATCTCTTAGGGGTGATTAAGAAACTGTTAGAACATAACCCTAGAGATTGGCATACCCAGCTGAGATTCGCATTGTGGGCAGATAGGACTAGGATTAAGGCTGCCTTAAACACCTCACCATTCAAGCTGGTATATGGCCAAGAGCCTATCTTTCCTATACATCTATAAATACCTATCCTTGAATTCATGCAGAAGTTCTATTCTAGTGACAATAGGATAGAAGTAAGACTAGCCACTTTGTTGAAATTAGAAGAGCAGCGGGATGTGGCCTTAATACAATTCTTTAGGCACCAAGCTGTTGTCAAACGTTGGTTTGACAAAAGAGCCAAAATCAAGGCCTTTAGGATATCAGACCTAGTACTCTTATGGGATAAAGCTAATGAAAAGAAGGGAAGCCACCAAAAGTTTGACAAACTATGGCTAGGTCCTTATCAGATTGCTGAGATCTTAGGAGAAAATACTTTTTGATTGAGTAGTTTAACTGGAGAACCTGTCCCCCTGCCTGTCAATTGACAGTTTCTTAAACACTATTTTGCATAATGAAGTTGGTATTTTTCTAAGTGGTATGTTTGTATAAATAATTTCTGCTTGTAAATAGTCTCTGTGTATAATCTACTGCTCTTTGTGTAGACAATGTGGCTCTTGTCTATAAATAACTTCTTGTTTGCACATTTGTCCCTGTCTCCTTTTTTTTTTCTTTGCCTTTTGTTTTCTGTTTGTTCTGTTCTTTGGGGGTTTAATCTGTTTCTTTCTATTTGAAGTTGTGGGTTGTTATCTGAAGCATGCTATGGTCATTAGGAGAGAAGTGGTTTAGATATTTTCAAGTCTTCTGGTTGGATGATTTTGTCCTCAATTCATTGTTTCATGTTAATTATCAATAAAGGTTGTGGGAAGTTTTAAAGGCAAGGTGCCAAGTAAGAAATCCTTCATCAACTCCCATGAATCTGTCACAAATCCTTAAAATCATCAACTCTTCTAGTAGTGTATTTGTCCTAGGATGACAGTGTTGTAATATTTGAGTGAAAAATCCAACTTCCAAGTGTTGTTATGAGGTCCATTGTAGTTTTCAACCCAGATCAGATATTAAACATCTGACATATTGAAAAGAAAAAGAGAATTAAATGAAATATCTAAAACTTTAAAAAAAAATTATCAAAAGAAAAGGAGGATTCAATATGTATGGGTGATTCCAATATCTCTATCGGGGCTATGGACGCTTGACTGGCAGTAGAGCAATGTTGTGAGAGAACTAGAGGTATCTCCATCGGGGCTATGGATGCCTGACTGGCAGCGGAGCAATGCCCGAGATATCATTGCACGAAGGAAATCAACTCATGTAGTTCAAATATTTTACGTTGTTCAAAAGATAAAGAAACTTTTCAAAAGGGTGATGCACAATCAAGCACACACATAGGTTCAGGGGTAGCCATTGATTGACTTACATTTGAGATTCTAACTCTACCTTGCTTGTTATAACTGACCCAACTAGAGTTGTGATGTTCATGAACAAGGAGTTCTGGGTAGCTGAATCTTTCAGATTTTTGAAAATGGTTAAACCATTTTCCCAGCCGAGTCACCATTTGTTATGCCTTGCATAACCACCCCACTTTGATCTAGATCAAAATGGGTCCCCCTTCTCTTTTGGTTTCTTTGCCTCTGTTATTTGCTTCACTTCTGGGGTTTCTTCTGTTTCTCCGTGTTTTATCCTTTGTTTTGTCTAATCTAATTTTGGTTATGCCTCAGTTGGAATTTAGGTTTTCTCCTAATTTTAGGATTTTCCACCTAGACTAGATTTTCCCAGGTTTCGCTTGAACTATGGCTGAGTGTTGTGGATTTTCGCAGATTTTCAGTCTTCGTGGAAATCCAGGTGGACCGGATTTTCGCAGTTTTCTATCTCCTCCGGATTTTCCTGAAATTTGTTCTTCCCTGTTTTTCCCGGGTTTGCCAAAGTGTCTTCTCCTTTGTGGAATTCTGTCCCATGTAGATTTCCCCGAAGTCTGGTGGAAGGTGAGGAAGTATGAAGTAGCAGGACTAGTTAAATAAATGGTGGTGCATTTTATGATTAATTGATGCTATTTTGAGATCTCACATGTTGTTTCCTTGATTGATAATGGTCGGATTGAGTTTCTAATGGGTGTTTCATGCTTACTCCGCTGGAGTCCGCTTGGCTCAAAATTCTCTAAAATTCCTCTCTGGCTTTGGTTCTGCGGGTCGGCCTGAAACCCGAACTATTGGATTGAATCACATGCAGGATGATATTTGTCAAGGGAGCTCACCTAGAAGGCATCCCTCAATCCAGTTGGTCATGAAAAATCAGACCCCGGAGAGGTCACGACGATCATAAGTCACATGTGGATGCATATCGGCAAAGGATTTTCATTGTTTCAGCGACTAGGGGTTTTCCTTTCGGCATAAGGGGTTTTCTTCGTCAAGAAGTCTCGGTGAATGGCTGCAGTCATGCCGACAAGGATGTCTTCTGTGGAAGAATGCAAAATTCTCGGCGACAAAAGCGAACCTATGGAGATTTCTCGGCAAGACATAAGGAATCTAGGGGATGTCTCCTCGACAAGGACGTCACAGTGAAGTGCATGCAACGACGGAACCCATCTCGGTTTGACTACATCAGATGTCTCCCCGAAATGGAAAATCTTCTTAGGATGATACTTTCGGCGAGAGGTCTGCCCGAAATGAAAGGTCTTACTGAAGGATAAATCTTCAGTATGACATAAGGAGCTCGCTAAGAAGTCTCAGCGAAAGAGTAGGTCTCGCCGACGTAGAGCGAAGTGGCATCGGCAAAGGGTCATGCTTTCGCCACAAGGTCTTGGCGAAGAGTGAGGGTCATGTCGAAATAGTAACGCTCTGGCTTGAGGAAAATAGGATGTCAGGGAGACTCCAAAGGAAAAAAAAAGCTTTTCCATGTGGTCTCAGCAAAGAGATGCGATCACACCGAAAGGAAAGGGGCTCGGTAAGAGAGGAGAGATCGGGGTAATCTCTCCCCGATTCTAATAAGTCTCAGTGACACGAAGTGAGTTCACGGAGAAAAAGACCTGCACCAAGAGGTCTTGCCGAGGCACCTAGGTCCTACCAACAGAAAAGGGGCCCTCACCAAAGAAGCGAAGCTCGGTGAAGGATCATGACTTCGCTAAGAGGTCTTAGTGAAGAAAGTAAGTCACAGCAAAATGGACAATCTGAAGCCCGAGGAAGATAGTTGTTGGGGGATGAAGTTGCATTGGGGAGACACCAAGGGTGTCTCACCGACGTGTGATGCTAAGCGAGCTGCTTTTGACCACCGAAGAGTCCTACGTGGCAAGTGTCTAACCAATCAGGAGGAGCTAAGAGGGCTGACCTTCGACAGTTTGTTCAATTGACCGCCTCTGTGGAAGACCAACATAATGCAAATCAGATAGACCCTTTCTGAGATCAGAAGGGAAGAATCTGCTCGGGTGATGGCATTCAGATCTATAGGGAGGGCCTGATGGTGCCTCCAGGAGATGGTTAACGTACTAGAGAAGTCTAGAACAACAAAGAAGTCGAAGGAAAGAAGATGATTATGACTCACGGGGACAGTTGTAGTAGCCACCGGTGGAGATTGACAAGTATTAATGGTAAGGTTCCTTGGAGATATTCTGAGCATTCAAGGCAGACTGGAAGAGAGTTCAAAGATGGACATGCTGATGCTAGAGTTAATGCTGCAGTTGTCAAAATATCTAAAAGGCTTACTCTACGGGTAGAAATCCTTCATCAGCATGGACAACGAGGATTCACATTGAAAGCACAACTAATTTTCTTCAAAAGATCTGAGAACCGAATCTCCTACAGGATGCAGATATTTTGTAAACCCTAGTGTAGGGGACAACGCATCCTTTCCTGTTCCTTTTTGTATATAAGGCATTCTTGCCTCTTTGTAAAGGTTGGAACTTCTAGAGTTAGAATTTTAGAGTTAGAACTTTTACTGTTAGCACTTCTAGGATTAGAGAACTTTTAGACTGAGAACTGTTAGGGGTTATTAAGTTAATAGAAGGAGATAGAGTTGCATCTTGATTATCAATGATAAGAGCTTCTTTTTGTCTTCTTGGTTAACAGTTAGATTTCAGTACAAACTATAATGTATTTTCTAAGTTCTCTTAGTGTGGTTGGAAACAATCTGGAGCCGCAGATTCTCTGTACACTGGTGATTGTGTCAGCTTTGTAAATATTGTTTATCTGTTTTAATAACAGTAGAAACAATCAGAGTTTAATCTACTTCATGTTGTATTCCTGAATGATATTTATCTTAATTTGATCATTTGATTTGTGAAGCTTCCAAGGAATGAAAGGTTATTTGTGTTTTATTTAATGGTAGCTAAAAGTCTATTATTCGAATTAGCATTGTGAATGAAAGAGGCTATGTGTCAATCACAAGCTTATCTTGTTCTGCAGTCTTAGTTTATAATTCCTTGAAGTTAGCAAGTCTGGTTAAGATTGGATGAACTGTTGTTCTTTTCTATTTCAAAACCCTAATCTATCTTTTGTTGTTTCTTTAAAACCCTATTAAAGTGGGTTTTATTTTCATGCTTGATCTTAGAACGATCCAGAAGCTCAACACTAGCAGGCCCCTTGAATATTACAGTTGCATTGACCACTGAGTAACATCAGCACGGTTGAGACCCAACTACCAAGACCTTGGGAGCTAAGGCATCCATGTGTTGCCTTTCTCTTTCAGGAGAAGTAGAGTAGCAATATTCTGCTTGCATTGTTGTGGTGCCAAAATTTCCATCAACATGTACTTGGATTCAAAATGCAAAATGGTAAATGTATGTTGAAGTGATAATGTTGCATACCTTGTCTTGAGTAAACATTGTAATGATATTGCACTATGTGTGGGAAATAAATGTGGCTAACATATGTGTGTAGTAAGGTGATTTACCATTTATAATAGTGCACGTGAATGTGAATTATTATGGCATTGTTGATTTACTCCATGTAGCACTATGATGTATTGTATGGATGTTGGGAGTACATGTTCTTGGAAAGTTGTACTGATCTTGCATAATTAGAGGTGGATAATGGTTTTATTTTGGTAAGAGGAAATTTGAAAAAGGTACTCCCTGTTATGTGAACATCCTGTATTAGTGCTCATGTTGAGTGTTGTGAATACCCTGTACTTGTGTTGTGTGCCCATAGGATGGTGAGACTGTGTACCCATCCATGGAGGATATGTTGTATTTGGGGTGTGGGATTAACCATACCATTATGTGTGCTAGTATGTTTGTTACCTGATTGAGGGCCAACCCATGTGTGGTTGAAATTTATATATGTATTGAGAGTAACCAACAGTTAGTTTCGTAGAATCTCTTCTCTTGGTTCTCCAGTCCCTCAGTCCATGATGGTGTAGTAGCAGCCACAAAGTTCCTTGGGTGGAGTGTGCAGCGTATGCATTTTGCAATGTAGAGTGGTCTCAACTCAACTGATCCTGAGGAAAGTACTCACTACTTATGATGGATCAGGGTACTTGATTCATGTGTGCTAGCCTAATCCCCATAGTTTTGTGTACAACAACATTGGTTTGTTAATATTGCCTGGCCGTCCGTAGGGACGTTGAGTTGGCATTAGTGAGTCAACCTCATCCACATGAGAGGTGAGACTCGAGTAGCCCCATATTTATATACTCATATATGCACTATTTATTCCATATCTGCACGTGTTCTACCATGATGCCATAGATATGATGCCACACCACACTAATGTTCCGACATAGTGTTGGTGATGATGCCACGTGCTTAGACGTGTGAAGGTGCACTATGAGATTGTGTTATGGTAGCCTACTTGTGTGATAAGCGTGATGGGGCCTCGTACACTTGTAGAGGGACACTCATGTTTTCTCTCGAAAGTGTTTAGGTCAGTTGGCATATGGGTATGTCCTAGCCATGTATACCTCTAGCTACGACGAGTACCTATGTGTACCCTTTCCACAAGGTATCGCTATGCGGGGTGTGTTTTACGTGTGCCTACTTCTGTAGAGCCACATACACACTACCATGCGGTGTACGACCAATATGCACCTTCTCCGGCTAGCAATGGCCATGCCGCACTGAGATGCGATGTGAGATGTGGTCGAGGTGCACATTCCATACGGATAGCCAAGCAGTGCATGGGCCACTTGGCGAGTCCATGCCATGTGATGAAATGATGTGAGGTGTAGCCGAGGAGTACACTTCATGCCATGTGGTTGGTGTGTTCACTCTGCCACACATGAGGGGCTATTGCGATAGTCAGATGTTGTTCCCTCCTTCCTTGTTTAGTGGCTAGTTTAGTCACATAGTTATGTATTGTGCCATTTCGAAGATTGTGAATCTTCTTTTGGTTATTGATGGATTTTACTTTGATTGAGAGGACCAGAAAATTTTGATTTATCTTGTTTGTGATGGTTTAGCCACAGATTGTTAAATTTCTTTACTCGTAGCCCTCATGGTTACAAATGATTTAGTGTTGAAATGGCGTGCATTTCTTGCTTTATTGCTAAAATTGAATCTTTATTTGATAATTATTTATGATCTTTGGTGGCTAAACCAGTTTTCTATTTGTTGTTTTCAAATGTTTGTCTTGTGTTGTAATGTGATTCCTCATCGAGAATAGGAGAACCAGACTCGATTGAGTGTATACGAGGAAGTAGACGCAAGGAATTTTTAGGATGGGGGTATGTGAGGTTGTTACATAGCTAGGACCCACTACCCACCTATGTGTGATGACTATCTCTTGGAGGATAACCACCTTATTCAACAAGAGATAGGTCTTTGTGGTCTTGCTTGGATGGTCTCACCTTACGTGTGTGGCCTAACACCATCAAACCACTGAGTGTAAGGTATGGATTATGTGAGATGGATATTGGCTCTTGGATCATGGCTTATGTATCATGGATTAGTATGTTGCTTACCGGTGTCCAAATGAACCCTTGTGTAGCCTTGTGATGTGATTCTCAGTGATGTAAGTATGTATGTATGTATAAATGCATGTTTCATCTTGGATGTGGATTCATATGAATAGTTCAAAAGTTGGCTTATTATGCTTTAAAAAGTGTAAATTGTTATATTTTGTTGAAAATGATGCCAAATATGTTCTAATGTGTGAGATTAGAAGTGAGTGGAAAACAAATATTGTTGCAAATTATGGTATTTTGGAAAGAATTAAGTGCTTATGCATCATCTTTACCCTTTTTTTTGTGGAATTAATGTGTATCTTAACCTATCCTTGGATGAATGTGGATGTTTAAATAAATGCTTATGATGAGGATTGTGGCATATGTGATGTTAGTAAGATTAACCATGTTATTTTGTTTCATGTTGAGATTTTATGAGTAAGGTATGTGTCAACATATTGATAATGATTCTTAGAAAGGTGAATGTTAAATGGATGTCCTCTTTATTTCGTTTAGTGAGGAATGATGTATATTATATTTCTTATCCTTGGAATGAAGTACCATCATTTAATGTTGATTATTATATTTTGAGTACTAATGTGTGACATTATTGCATATTGAGTTTAAATGACTTCCAGGAGTAAGTCAAATCTTAGGGAGGGAGGATGTAACACCTCTCTAAATCCAAGCTGGTAAGATAGTATTTTGATTTTGATTTGATATTCTAAATATTAAATGTTGTTATAATGAGATTAGACATTGATGGTTATATGAAAGGTTATCATGTTTAGCTATTATTTTGGATTACATGCTTATATGTTTATATATTGTTATCATTGCTTATGTATGATTATGGATAGGAAAGGGATGATGTTGTAACACTCATATTTGAGAGGCTTACGATATCATGACTCCCTTCCTGATGATTGATTTTGCTTTAGACTATATGTATATGCACATGTACTTTGATGTGTACTTGAAAGTGATGCAAGTACTGAGTATCGACTATGCCTGGATCCACAGGCCTGAGCGTACTCATATCCCCGATGGTGGTTATTGGAGGTGGTCATAGGCCAAATGTCCCCTACCCTAGCCCACTGTACCCTGTTAGGGTAGTGTTTTCCTTGTTGATGTCATACTGTCTAGTTATCTAACGATAACGTCTAGAGCACATTTCAGTCATATGTTCTAGCACACCTTTCTATTGTATGTGGTTTACTAGTATGTCTTGTTGAGGTATTTTGATATGGTATTTCATTGTGTTTAATTGATTTGAGATTTGGAATGGATTTATTCATGAGATTTTAAATATGTTGTTTTTAAATAATTTTTATTGATCATTTGATAGAATGATATGTTTCATTTGGAATTTTTTAAAATAATTTTATTAATCATTTTTGTGAGCCCTCATAATTTTACTTAAATCTTCATGGGGAGCTTGTGTGTATTTTATGTTTGGATTTAAACTATTATTATTATTTTTATATGAAAGAGGGAATATTGAATATTTAGAGATTTTAATTAAATTATTTTGAGAGCATTAATAGCTTACATATAAAATGTTTTATTTCATTTTATTGTGTGGAGTGGAGTTAAAATAAAAAAGAAAAAGAAACCTTGTCTTTGATAGATATATATTCTTCATTTTTGTTTTGGAGAGGATGATTCTTTTGGGGAGAAGAAGAAATTTTCTATTTTGGAAGGAGAAGAAAAAAACCCATGAATGGGGCAGCAAGTTGGGGAGCAATGTGGAGATTCTACTGAGAAGAAAATTGTGGGTATGGGATTGTTGATTTTAGTGTGCAAATTTTCCCTTGCTGCCCAAGTTTGGAACCTGGCCATGGCTTCTACAGTGAGCATCCTTCCATTTTTGTTTTGTGGCAGAATTGGAGGTATTCTCCTTATTTTTCTTCAATCTTGTATGACTGATAAATTTTGCATTCACTTATGTCATTTATGCCTTGAATCTCTTTGCAAATTTGGATTACTTTTATTTTGTAAATAATTGGTGAAATCCCTTTATTTTATTGTGTAAAGGATTGGGCTTTGGATGATGGTTGCTTAAATTCTTTTACTCTTCTGTAGTTTTCTTATGGCAGATTTTGTCCATGCCAATAAATCCAAAATGGGTTGCTAAAAAAAAAAAAGATTTATGGAATTCTTCATTTCATTTCTCTTTTTGCCCAATTTGTAAAAACGTGTTTTTTCCTTGCTGCTCATTATCCCCTTGATAAAAATGAATTTTAATGATAGATTTCATATAAAAATGCCAAGATCTTAACTGGGTCTTCGACAGATTTTAATTCTGGACACTTTCATTTTTGCCCAAATTTGTGCCTATTGTTAAAATGACGTTTTTCTTTGCTGCTCTTTAACCATCTGTTAAAAATGTAAAATAAAATTGGATTCTATGTAGATACATCAAAATATTTACTGGGTCTTCATCCGAATTTTAATCTAGACACTTTCATTTTTCATGATTTTTGCCGAACCATGCATAAAATGACATTTTTCTGAACAACACCCTATTTTGGGTCATACAATAAAATAATAAAAGTGGAATCCAATTGGAAACGTCAAAATATGAACTAGGTTGTTGTCCGATTTTAGATCCGGGCACTTTTATCTTTTATAAAAAATTTATGCCTCTTTCTCATGCGTTGAACAATAGTTAAAACTGTGTTTTGTGCCATTGCCTTTTGAGAGATTTTATCTGTTTTGGAAGTGATTTTATGGTATGATTTGATGAGGTTAATATTGATTATATGATTGGTTCATTTTATGAAATTAATGGTGAATGTCTGAAAGGTGTGTAATCTACTTGTTGGCATTTGTGATCAGTTATTTAAATAATTTAGCAGCAATGTTGTTTGGCTATTTTAAATAGTTTTTATGATGTTTTAGTGGCTTTTTATTGTTTCTTGTTTGCTATGGATTCCTCATTGGTTTAACAAGAAGGCATATCCGTCTGTAGGGCGTTGAGTTATTCTTCTGCAGGGCGTTGATACAGGCATGTTTGAATCTCCTCATCTATATGAGAGGTGTACTTGTTTCTGTGTGGTGCCATCCCTTCGAGCACACATAATGACATTCCATCCAGTCTGCACTTTAGTACCTATACCTCAGTAGTCATGAGTAGTACCCGACATGTCATTGTATGAGCATCTCATGTTGTGATATTAGCCTTAATGCATTGTGTTCCATGTTTTCTCTGTGCTTGATGTGAGTGTTGGCCTTATGCTACTTTTTCCTTGTCATTTCTGTTTGGGCCTTGTGACTACCTCTGAGCACGGTGGGGTGGCCCCTTTTGAGTCCACATGGTAGGGAGGCATTGCCACCACCATTGGGGACCATTGTACAGGTTATTGGAGCATCAGTTGGAGGTGTCCTCTCTTGTACGTGTTTAATCAAATGATGTTTCTTATTCATGGCTATGCCTTTTTATTTATGTATATTCTTTTATGTATATTGTTTTCACTTGAGAGTGAAAATATAATCATATAGATTAATGAGAAGAAATGGGATGTTTATATTTGGTTTACGAGTTTCGATATTGGTATCAGACTCGTATTATGATGATCATAACAGCCTTTTCTTCAATATTTTTCATGCAAAAATCAGAGTTTTGGTTGTAAACTTCCTTCATGTTTTAGTCTGCAAAAAATTCGGTGCATCACAACTTTCTGTTTTGGTCTATGTTGCTGCTACTTTAGTTTCAGCACATCACTGCCTTCTATTTTTTGTTCTATCACTGCTGCAAAGTTCTGGAGCAGCAAGAAGTTTCGAAGGACTGGCATAGGAAGTTTCATAGCAGAGGTTCCAGAGCAGCAGGAAGTTCCAGAGTAGGAAGTTCCGTAGCTAGAAGTTTTGTAGCTGGAAGTTCCGAAGCAAGAAGTTTCATAGCTGGAAGTTCTGGAGCAAGATGTTCTGAAGCAGGAAGTTTCGTAGCTAGAAGTTTTGGAGTAGGAAGTTCCAAAGCAAAGTTTCTAAAGCTATTATGTTTGCTCATGTTTGGATTTTCTCTGGAGGGTGGATTAGTCCTCTCCTTTGGGTTGTGTTCGGCCATGTTTGGCCATGTAAGTTGTCAATTTATTGTATTGTAACTGCTTTTTGTGAAAGTTATTCTTTATGTTATCAAAAAAATTATCTTGTCTTCTTTTGGCTCTTACCCTCCGGGGTTGCGTAGCGGGATGTTACACAAATAGTGCATTAAAGCTCACAAATCATGTTGTAGTTTCAAAGAATAATAGCAAAGTAGATAAATATATTGCAAAAAAATAATATAGTGCACAAAACAATGACATAAAATTGTAATAGAATATTATAACATTTTAAAAAGCTTCCATCAACTACATACCTGATTCAATGGTAGTTTGTGAAATGCCTATGGTGAGATACAAAAAAAATGTTCATTATCTTTAAATTTAAATGTGCATGCATACTTGTAAAAGGTGGAGTTAAAGAAAAAATAATTAGAAATTAAAACAAAGTGTTTCCATTTACTTGCTTCAAAGAGGATAACAATGCCACCTAATGCATGGAAAGGATTTGATTTGTTGCTTGAAAAAAGATCAAAACACCATTGAAAGCATGAAGAGCATTTAAAATTTATATATGTGTATGTGAATAACACCCTTATGTGACCATAGACGCCTCTCAATGTAATATTTAATTTTAGATTATATTAGTATTTCTTAATAATTATTTTTATTTAAATATAAGTATTGTTTCATAAAAATATTATGTAAAAGTTTAAAAAATATATATTTTTTATTTTTTTATTTTTATTGCCTAACAAAGTATATAATCGTATTTTTCAAAATATTTTTAAGAATACCTTTTAATTTACTATATATCTCTTATTTCATCTTAAATAATTATGGTTACGGGACATAATAACCGGGCCAAAATAACCCTGGACAAAATAACCCGGTCACAATAACCCAGGGACAAAATATCCCAGGGTCATAATAACCCAAGCCAAAATAACCCGTGGTCAGAATAACCAATGGACAAAATATCCCCATAAGAATATAGAGAAAGTAAAACAAAATTTATAAATTACATGTATGTTACTAAAAAAAACTTTATTATTCAAATTTTCAATTAAAGTGTCAAATTATGAGCGATGCCTCTTATATAATCTAAAATGTTATGGTTGTCATAACCATCAACCAATCTTTTTAGTCTTTCTTTGAGTTCACAGTATTTTTTCCTGCTTGGTTGCCCAATGTATCCAACCATATATTTCTCTATTCTATTCTCTTGGAGATTCTATTCTTTTTTCACCACTTTGATGAATTTCCAGACTGAGCTATGTGATGCTTGAAGCAATTCACTAAATCCTTTGTGCCATCTCTCAATAGTATTATTGGTTATGGGAAGATCATCTTGAGTAGCTGAATAGAAATTCCACATTGTGATTGGAAACTTGGGTGATCGTCTGTTGCCTCTTCTAGTTAGTCTGCCAATCCATGTGTCTTCAAAATAATCAACTTATTCCCACGAAATTGCCTTTATTTTTATAATTATTTACCATTTTATAGGTTATTTAAGCATATTAAAGGTGTTTTAAGGCTATTTAGGGGTATATAATGGATATATGGTCTAAAAATGACCTAAATAGCCTCTGTGGTGCCTCACAATCATATTTATAATTTATTTTATGTCATTGCTAGTTTACTAGCTTGATCTAAAATGACCATGGGTTATTTTGTCCATAGGTTATTTTGACCACGAGTTATTCTGTCCATGGGTTATTATGACCCTGGGTTATTTTGTCCTTGGGTTATTTTGGTCGGGTTATTTTGTCCAGGGTTATTTTGGCCGGGTTATTATGTCCTGATACCAATAATTATAATCTATATTTACATTAAAATAATGCATAGATATGTAGTTTTTTGTAATTTTATAATTGTTATAAATTAAAATTATTATTTGTAATGGTGAAATTTGCATACGCGTACCATTCCCCATTTTTGAACTCAAAGGGTGTAACATAAAATCCTAAGACTACATAGAATATATCACTCATTTAATTGAGGATAATTAATTTATGTACTATAGCAAATAGATTTTTTATGACATTAGTAACATTATTACATCATTAATATAGGCCTAAGTACCATATCCCCTCATTTAAATAGATCGCATTTACTACTATTCATTTACTAACCCAACTAATTTAGTCTAGGTTAATTTTTATGTATTGATCAAATTGCATGTATTTAATTTTCCTATATTATTTATGTTTAAAGGTAATTCATTTATTTATATTTTTTGTGAGCCCAAAATTTTATTATATGCAGCCTCAGGTTTCACCTTGGGATTTTACATTAGGTCTTCTTATGGTTTTCATATATAAATTATCCTTTAATTTTAAATTTTTGGGGTTTGGATAAAATTTTCATTGCATATGCTTATCATACCTTCACTATAAATAGTGAAGTATACCTTTGGTCTTATCCACCTACCCTTGGATGATTCATCATCATGAATATTCTTAAATTATTCCTTGATTGATATGCATGTGCTACATTTCTAATATTGACATGTTATTATCTTTTTTAACACATTATCCTTCTATTCTTGATACTCTCATAAAATTTTATTCTATCTAGATGAAGATGACATTTTTTGTGAAGGTGATACTTTATCATGTATTAGCATTTCCCTCCATTGATTAAATTGGTTCTTATCCTTATATTTTATATACAACTCAGATGTCCATGAGTCATATATTGATTTTATTTCTCCTATGGCTTGTAGTAATGATAAGCATATACCTATTAAGGATATACCATATGTTAATGACACAAATAGTGTGATAACCTTCAATGAAATTACATCTCTTCATATGTTCACGACATTGCTATACATTTTATGATGTATATTATATGTCATGATAGCTCTATGATCATAAATTCATGTGCTTTTAGTGAATTACCTTCTTTAGCATGTAATGATATCATTGATAATCATTTGTGTATAATTTATGTTAACCCTATGGATGCTCATAATATTCTCACATAGTGAGACCTTGCATGTGATGATAAGATGCATGTTGATCTTAGCATGTATTAGCCTTTCATTCATATCTCATTCATCTCATATTGATACTTCATTAAATTCACATTCACTACATAATGACATGATGGTTCTTAGTAAATACTTACAACACGATGCTTATGATGGTACTATAAATGCTTCTTTGTACATTTTAAATTATTGTTTCTTGATAATTATAAGTATGTAGATGATTATATTTTATTTATTTGCACATTTAGGCTTCATATAAATGGTGAATATTTGTAAAGTTTTAACTCATCTTATTTTCATTGAAATTCTTTTATAAATTTAGCATATATTCTCATTGTCTACTTTTCTTAAGATAGTCTCACAAGGGTATATATAGACATGATGATAGGATTTCTCATGATCTATTTTTTTGTTCTTTCTCGCCTATTATTTATATGATATATACATATCCTTGTCCCAATTTTTGTGTTCATACTTCTTCTAATGGAGATAATCCTATATTTCAATTGATAGATAATTCATAAGACGATCACATAATTGGGCTTAAACATCATGAATAGATAGAGTTTAGAATGTTCCTTTAAAACAAATACCTTTGTACCATAATGTATAAATAAACTTCAAAGGACTATGATACTATTGTTGGTAATATGATTGTCATTGATGTCAAAGGAGAGATTGTTAGCATTATGGATGTCATTGATGTCAAAGGATCAGTCCCAGACAAGATTGATGGAGAGATGGAGAGAAAAACATGTTTTTCAATTACATAGTGCAAGGTCCTAAAAATTTGCAAATGTTTTCGAGCAAAATTGTAAAAGTTGCATAGTCATGGTAAATGACGATATAGGAACTTGCAGAGACAACCAATGGAAAATCTGATATGGGTTTTTTAATACTTTTTAGAAGTATGATTTGCAGGTCCAGATGACAAGATTTGATCTCAGAAATGAAATTTAGTTGATCTTTGGTCTTACTAGGGTTTCTCAATAAAACCCTAAGGGTTTCAGTCATGGTGTTCATAGGAATTTCTATTTATTTGTTGACTAGAAATCAGTAGTAACGAGTTGCTTAAGTTATAACTTAATCCTTAAGGGTCGTTGGATCACCAACCCCTTTGTCCTAGTGATTATCAGCTCAACGAAGTGTTTTGATTTTAATATTTCCTAAGTTTGAGGCTTAATATGTTTCCAAGCTTGATCAATGGTGGTGATTAGAGATTGAAGATTGGGCGGATCCCACTTGCTCACAAGGCTATAAGGGTGATGTTAAATCTTGGCTATGAAATCACAAAATTTTGTCACATATCTAGTGGGACCAAGACCAAGTTCTCTAACTTGCAATGATCGAAGATGCCTAATTATCAAGTAGATCAGACAACTTTTGTGCATCCACAAGACCTATGGTAGGCCCCAATCTTTTGGTTATGGAACCACGAAATCGTACGTCTCTGGTGGGATTGAGTTCAAAGCTTTACAAAGATCAACATCTGTGATCAATGGGAAGAAGATCAATGATTTCTTCTACTCCATAGAGGAGATGGTGGGTCCCTACATAGACCTTGAAAAATTGTGGTATGCTTACATGTGTCCCTGATAATGACACCACAATGAAGGATGATATGATAAAGATCAATGACATGCATTTAAAGATAAGATCAGATGGTTGAGTTTGTGATGACACAATATGATGATGCATGTCCAACATGAATTCTATGAGATAGATGGCATACTTTTGCTATTCCATGGAAAGGATTATGGGTCCCCATTTTGGTATTGGGGAAACACAAATATAACGACATGTGTCCCCAATGTGATTGATGAAGTCTTAAGACTGGCCAAAGGAGAATATTTGGAGTTTAAGTGAAGATCTACCATGTAGATTTAAAGGCAATATAATCTAATGATTACATTTTAAAGTTGAAGCTATTGAACAATTACCATCAGATGATGGCATGAAGCTTAGAGATCTACAACCAATATTCAAAGATATGGTTTTCTCAATGGTTAGGTGGTGGAACTTTTAGTCAAGCAGTGTAACCAACAGAGAAAACAAAATTTATTGTTGTAACTACTCCAATTGCATTTTTAATTGTTGATTGAGATGAATGGATGGTGCTATCAAAGCATAGACAGTTAGAAAATTTGATGCAAGTCAATCATACAAGTAAGGTCATTTAATCTATATCAAATATAGGGTTTGATACATGCTAAAAATAGCATAATTAAGTGAATTATGATAGTGGTGCATGGCTCGTGGTGAAGTAGGTTGTTCAGTTAAGTAAAAATATATTAGTATAATTGAAGAGAGAATATAGTTAAGGATTGAGAGTGAATGTTGTGAGAAGGAAGACCTAGACCAATTATTGATCACATCATCTAAGATATGTATTCATTATGTAGAGGAGAAAGATAATAGAAAGAGGGGAAGAGAGAAGAGAAGAGAGGTATGCAAATGTTGAGTTAGCATTAGTAAAGAGAGAGGAAATTCTTATAGAGTAGAGTAGAGTATGAGAAGTTGTAGAACAAGTCTGTAACATTGAATTAGATTCATTTGAATCATTTGTAATCAGGAGTTGTAGCTCCATAATTTTTATTGTAAATCTGATTGGTTGGTGCCATCAAAAAGCTAAGTTGGTGCTTAGTTAGGGAGTAGGTTCTTCCTTAGAGTTAGTACTCTTAAATCAAGGGATCGATGTCTCCTTAGGGTTGGAACCCTTAAATATTGTAACTAGTGAGGTTCTTATTGTTAGGCTAGATTAGGATAGTAGATCCTAGTAGCTATTCTCACTATGGTTTTTCCCATATTAGGTTTTCCACATATATCTGGTGTTATGTCTATTTGTGTGTGTATGATCTATGTATGTTATATTCTATATTAAAGTGATAAAGGACTAGTTTTAATTACTCTATTGATTCACCCCCCTCTTAGTAGATAGTTGTGTTCCAACAATTGGTTTTAGAGACATGGTTCATTAGAAGAAGCTTAATCAGCTATGGTAGATCTTGGACAGTGAACACAAATGGTTAGTTAACAAGGTTCTTCCTCAAAAAAGCACCTTTCTTTGATGGGTCAAACTATGCATTTTGGAGCATTAGAATGGAAGTATATTTATCTTCATTAGGGTTTGATGTATGGATGTCTATTTTAAATGGATATGTAATTCTTGCTACACCTCCTACTGATCAGGCTAAAAAGAAAGCATATGAGAACAATGCCAAGGAAAATAATGTTATTCTTTTTGGATTGTCTAACATAGAGTTTGTCAAAGTAATGCACTGTCAAATTACACATGATGTATGGGGCAAGTTGAAGAGCATATATGAAGGTGATGATAAGGTGAAGCAGGCCAAGCTAAAAACTTACAAAGGTAAGTTTGAAAGTCTAAAGATGAATGAAGAAGAGAAAATTGTAGACTACCCCATTAGGGTAGATGAAATATTCAATGCAATCAGAGGCCTTGGAGAAGAGATGAAAGAATCTATCATTTTCAAAAAGGTCCTAAGATCCTTGCCATCCAAGCATGACTCTAAATTTTTTGCACTAGAGGATGCAAGATACCTGAATAAACTAATTTTTGATGAGTTGCATGTCACATTCACTACTTATGAGATGAGAATAGGAGATCCAGATACCTCCAAGAGAGAATCCATGTTCAAAGAAGCTAAAAATGAATAGGAATAGGCATCTACATCTGAATATGAGAGAACTAATGAAGAGGAAGCTTTTTTTTTTAGAAGATTAAGAAGAGGGTCTGGAAAGTACAAAGGTAAGTTACCATTTAAATGTTTTAATTTTAGTAAGATTGGAATTTTTTTTGCTAAATTACCTTATAACAAAAAGGATAACTTTGAGAAAGAAGAGGATAGTAAAAATAAGAAACCCTACTTCCCAAAGAAGATGAACTTTTTAAAGAAGAATAAGAGGTTGTACACACAAGAAGAAAGTGATTCATCTGATGTTAGTGATAGCTCAGATGATGACCTTGATTGTTCCTTTGTGGTTGAGGGAGATGTATCTCTATTCATGGCATTTGGATCACCTTCTAAGGATCAAGAAAAAGAAGTTGAAGATTCTGATGATGGATAAGGAGAGTAGATCTAGAGGGTGAACTCATATGTGCTCTAGATGAGATTGAAAGGCTGAAAAAGGAGAACTAAAGTAGAAGAATCATGCACAAAAATAAATTGAAAATCTATCTAAAAGTCTTAAAGAATATGATCACATGATAGTTAGCTTAGAGGCTTAAGTTGAAGAAGCTAAAATGATAGAAGATGTAGTTAAATATGAACTACAATCTAAATATGATGAATGCATGAAGTTAGAAGCAAAAATAGTGGCTTTGAGAAAAGAACTTGATAAAGATAAAGAAAAAATAGACAAAGGTCCAAATCTGAAAGGAGGTTCTAAAATTCTTGACGAGTTGATTAAATCTCAAAAGCCATCAAAGGAAAAATTGATTCTTTGTTTTGAATAAGGAAAACTTTCCTACTACCAGTACATATACAAACTTATATGATAACTTCAAAGAAGAAGAAAAATCTGAAAAAAAGAATGAGAAATCTTGCACTAAAGATTCCAATAATAATGCCTCTGGAGATGCAAAGATAGACAAAAACACTACTGATATGATGAAAGTTGGAGGAGAAAAGAAGCCTGTAGAAGATAAGAAGAATAATAAGCCAGTCTTTAGAAACTTGAAGAACAAAACACAAAGGGAGTTGATGCATATGGTTTCATAAGGGTGAGAGACTTGAAGAAGTAAATTTCAAGAAGACTTCCTCATCCTACAAGAAGAAATGATATGACTAGGTATTCCCCATCTGCCTATAGTTACTACTATACCTGTAATCAGTTTGGTCATAGGGCTAGTGAATATAGAGTTATTCCTAAAAAGAGAACAAACTTTGTAAGTAGAAATTGATTTTATCCTTGATAGATATAAAAGTAATATGTTATAACTACAATAATTTTGGTCACATAGCTAAACAATGTAGAACAAACTTTATAAGACCAAAATTACATAATAAAAAGAAATACATGCACCCCAAAGTTAACAAAGGTCCAAGAGTCTTTGCAAAAGAGAAAGATAAGATGGAAAAGAAATCTAGGAAAGTGTTGAAAGAGAATGATCATAAGACTACACAATCAATGATTTCTCAAATTGCACTCCATGCCAAGAAGAGATTTTTTTGGGTAATAGATAGTGATTTCTCAAAACATATGACTGGTGATAAGAGAAAGATCATCAAACTAAGTAGCTACAATGAAGGATCTATTAGTTTGGGAGACAACGTTGCAGTGAAAATCTATGATAAAGGAACTCTATGCATAGATGGAAAATTCCCTACACATTATGTCCTTTATGTTGAAGGACTAAAACATAATATGCTAAGTGTCAGCCAAATGTGTGATGATAGATACAAAGTCACATTTAATTTAGAAGGTTGTGAGATAAGGAAATCGAGGAGATTAGTTGTAGAAGGGAAAATATCTAAAAGAAACATTTTATAATCTTAGTGAAATGAATGGTAAAAGCTATCTGATAGGATAGGTTGATGAAAATTGGTTATGGCGTAGAAGAATGGGCCATGTCAACTTTGATAATCTGGTAAAAGTGAGCTCAAAGAAGCTTGTTAGACACATGCCTAAGATAACGAAACCTACAAACACCACTTGCAAGGAATGCCAGCAATGAAGACAAACAAAGGTCAAATTTTAGACAAAATAATATGCAACTACAAAGCCTTTAGAGTTAATACATATTGATCTTTGTGGCCCCATAAATACAAGAGGATTGAAAGGAGAAAGGTACTTCATGCTTCTGATAGATGATTACTCAAGAATGACATGGGTAAAATTTTTGAAGGATAAGTCTCAGGAATTTGAAAGATTCAAAATCTTTAGGTCCATGGTTGAGAAGGATATTGGACAAAAAATTAAATGCTTAAGATATGATAGAGGTGGATAATTCACCTCAAATGAGTTCATAGAATACTGTGAGAAGCATGGAATCAAAAGACAATATTCTACAACAATGAATCCTCAACAAAATGGAGTTGTTGAAAGAAAGAATAGGATATTCAAAGAGATGACCAAAAGAATTCTAAATGAGGCTAGGTTACCTGATGTTTACTAGAGAGAGGCAGTACATACAACAATATATACTTTGAATAGAGTTTAGCTGAGGGTAAATAGTGAGAAAACCCCCTATGAACTATGGTATGGCAAACTTACTTCTGTTAAATACTTTAGAGTGTTTGGAAACACATGCTACATCAGGAGAGAAGAAGATAACTTGGGAAGCTTTGACTCAAGATTTGATGAAGGAATATTTATTAGATATTCTACCCAAAGCAAGGCCTACAAACGCTAAAAAAAAGGTTGTAAATAATTGTAGAGAGTATCAATGTCAAGGTTGATGAAGACTTGAAACATGTTAAATCTAAAAAAGATATCTATGAAGATGAACTAGAGTCTAAAGAGGAAGTAGCCGATGAAGAGCTCAAGGAAGTAAATGAAAAGGAACCTACAAAATATGGTCAAAAGGATCATCGTGTAGAGTAGATCATTAGCATTAAGGATGAAGGAGTTAAAAAAAGGGGAATTGTTGCAAAGAACAAAGAGCAAGTAAATTTTGCTCTCATGTCTCAAATAAAGCATAAGATCTATGTTGAAGCCGACAAGGATGAGAATTGGCTAAAATCCATGGAAGAAGAACTAAGCCAAATTGAAAACAAAAAAATTTGGGAATTAGTTCCAAGACCCCCAAATAAGAATGTAATAGGTACAAAGCGGGTCTTCAAAAACAAGCTCAATGAGGATGGCACTATTATAAGAAAGAAGGCCAGATTGGTGTGCAAAGGATATGCACAAGTAGAAGGTATAAATTTTGAAGAAAAATTTGCTCCATTTGCTAGATTTGAAGCCATAAGAATGTTTCTAGCATTTTGTGTTTATAAAAAAATCAAAGTCTATCAAATGGATTTCAAGTCTTCTTTCTTAAATGGGAACCTAGAAGAGGAAGTCTACATAGAACAACCTGAAGTTTTTCAAATTTCAGAAGAAGAATATTATGTTTATATAGTGAAGAAAGCAATTTATGGTCTAAAATAGGAACCTAGAGCATGGTATTCAAGACTAGACAAGTACCTGCAACAACAAGGATTTAATAAGGGTTGAGTAGACAACAATTTGTACTTCAAATCGGAAGGTGAGCATATGATAATAGTTGTTTATATGGATGACATCATTTTTGGTGGTAGCAATAAAAAAAGTGTGCAAAGAGTTTTCTACTCAAATGCAAAATGAATTTGAGATGTCTATGCTTGGAGAAATTTATTTCTTCATTGGTCTAAAAATAGCACAAACTGATGAAGGGATATTTATATCTCAAATAAAGTATGCTAAGGAAATGCACAAGAAGTTTGGAATGGAAGACAACAAACTAGTAGGTAATCCCATGATAATTGGATGCAAGTTAATCAAAAAAAATCTAAAGCACAAACTGATGAAGGGATATTTATATCTCAAATCAAGTATGCTAAGTAAATGCTAAAGAATTTTGGAATGGAAGACAACAAACCAATAGGTAATCCCATGATAATTGGATGCAAGTTAAGCAAAACAGATCTAATATGGGTATTTCAGTTACTTTTCAGAAGTAAGATCTATAGGTCTAGATAACAAGATTTGAGCTTAGAAATGAAATTTCTTTTCTCTCTCAAGTCTTACTAAGGTTTCTCAGTAAAATCCCAAGGGTTTCAGTCATGGAATTCATAGGAATTTATATTTTTGTGTTGACTAGTAACCAACGGTAATAGGTTGCTTAAGTTATAACTTAAGCCTTAAGGGTCATTGGGTTATTGACCCCTTCATCCTAGTGATTACTGGCTTGGTGGAGTGTTTTGAATTTAATATTTCCTAAGTCTGAGGCTTAATATTTTTCTAATATTGATCAATAGTGGTGATCAAATATTGAAGATCGAGTGGCTCCCACATGTTTGCAAGTCTATAAGGCTGATGTCAGCTCTTGGATGCAAAATCAAGGAATTCCACCACATGTCTGGTGGGACCAAGACCAAGTTCTCTTCCTTGCAATGATCGACAATACATGATTGTCAAGTAGATAAAATGGCTTATGCACATCTACAACACTTATGGTAGGCCCCAATATTCTAGTTGTTAAACATAAAAATCACACATGTTTGGTGGGACCGAGTTCAAATCTTTGCAAATATTGACAGATGTGATGAATAAGAAGAAGATCAACGGTTTTTGATACTCCACAAAGGAGATGGTGGGTCCCCATATGGACCTTACAAAACTGTGGGATGATTACATGTGTCCCTAGTGATGACAACATAATGAAGGCTAGTACAATGAAGATCAACATTGTGCATTGAAAGATAAGATCAAATGGTTGAATTTGTGATGACATGGTATGATGACGCATGCCTAGCATGAAACATGCGAGATAGATGTCATAATTCCACTATTCCATAGAAAGGATTGTGGGTTCCCATTTTGGATTTGCAAGAACAAAAAATGGTGACTTGTGTCCCCGATGATGTTGGTGAAGTCTTAAGATCAACCAAAGGAGAATAGATGCCCAAATTTTAAGTGAAGATCTATGATACATATTTAAAGGTAATTTTATCTAATGGTTGTGTTTTAAAGTTGAAGCTATTGAACAAAGACAATCAGATGATGGCTTGAAGCTTCAAGATCTATAGCTAGTATTCAAAGATATGATTTTCTCAATGGTCAGGTGGTGGAACCTTCAGTTAAGCAGTGTAACCTACATAAAAAGAAAAATTGATTGTTTTAACCACTCCAATTACATTTTTAATTGGTGATTGAGATGAATGGGCGGTGTCATCAAAGCACAAATGGTTAGAAAATCATATGCAATTCAATCATGCAAGTAAGGTTATTTAATCCATATCAAATCTAGGGTTTGATACATGCTAAAAATAGCATAATTCAATAAATTATAGTAGTGGTGCATGGATTGAGGTGAAGTAGGTTGGTCAGTTAAGTAAAAATATATCAGTCTAATAGAAGAGAGAATATAGTTAAAAACTGAGAGTGAATGTGGTGAGAAGGAAGACCTAGACCAAATATTGATCACATCATCTAGGATATGCATTCATTGTGTAGAGGAGAAAGATAACAGAAAGAGGGGAAGAGAGAAGAGAAGAGAGGTATGCAAATGTTGAATTAGTAGCAAGAGAGAGAGGGAATTCTTGCATAACAAAGCAAAGTATGAGAAATTATAGAATAGATCTGTAAAATTGAATTGGATTCATTTGAATAATTTGTAATTAGGATTTATAGCTCCATAATTTTCATTATAAATTTTATTGGTTGGTGCCATCAAAAAGCTAAATTAGTGCTCAGTTAGAGAGTAGGTGCTTCCCTAGAGTTGGTTCTCTTAAATTAGGGGATTGGTATCTCCTTAGGGTTGGTGCCCTTAAACATTGTAACTAGTGAGGTTCTTATTGTAAGGTTTGATTAGGATAATATATCAGGTAGCATCTATTCTCATCAAGGTTTTTCTCATATTGGGTTTTCCATGTATATCTAGTGTTATGTCTATTTGTGTGTGTATGATCTCTGCATGTTCTTCTAATCTACATTAAAGTGTTAAAGGACTAGTTTTAATTACTCTATTGATTCAACCCCCTCTCAGTAGATAGTTGTGTTCCAACAACTATTGATCAACTCAAGAATTCAAAATCTAAGATATTATTTTGGTATCTATTGTGAACATCATCATTGTAAAATGAGATCATGAAAAAAAAGTAAAAATATAACAATTAAATTTTAATACTCTTCTACAATATGTGACTTAATTGATTGAATTATTTAAAATAAGAAGTGTCATGCTATTTTATTTTATGTCATATAACTCCCATGTGATTTAATTATTACTAGACTATACCATTTACACGATGAAAAATATAACAAGTGGAACATTAAATAGTTCCTAGTTTATAATGCCTTCATTTAAAAATATATGAATGCCTCATATTATGCTATGTTATTTGCACAATTAAATCCAATGCAAAGTTATTTTTGGTATGAAATCACCTTGGGTGGTGATGAAAAGGATGTCAACAATTGATCCATGTGAGGTAAATGATCCATCAAAGTATAATTTCTATGATTTTTTTCTTCAATGTGAAGGATGGATTCATCTAGAAATTGTATGATCTAAGGATGATAATCCTAAAAGAGAGCCTTTTATAATTGATCTGTTATAATTTTCCACTTGATTATCGTATGATTCATAGCATATTATTGCATATTATGCATGGTAAACATTAGTGCAAGACAAGCTTTCTCAATGGATGAATAATTGAGTTCACATCAGACTAATATTGTGTTGAGGTCATAGATGGCATTCTCTCTTCATTGATCATTATGCTAAGCTAAATTGGCACCTAATAAATTTTATGTAACTAAGATGTAGAGAAACAAAGCCTTATTGATAATGGGTGCCACTACTACTAGAGGATTGGACAAGTATTCTTTAATGTGGTCAAATAATTTTTGGCATGATTGATTCCACTCAAAGTTCACATTCTTTTGTAGTAGATGTGAGTAAGGATGAAACTTGTTTGTAAGTTGGACAATGAACCACTTGATGGCCTAAAACTTTTTTTTAAGTTACATAGTTGTGCAAGGTTCTTAGGAGGTGGAATTTTTATTATTTCTTCTCCCTAATCTAAATCTACTTGTATGCCACACCTACATACAATGAACCATAATAGTTTTCTTGATGTGACTCCAAAGACACATTTCTTGGGATTTAATCTAACCTTATACTCTTTGAACCTCTGAGAGATATGACACAAGATGATTAGGTGATCTATTTTGAATTTTGATTTTACGTAGGATATCATCCATATAATCCTTAACAATATCATGCAACATATCATAGAATATTGCAGTCATGAGCCTCTATTCTATGGCACACAAATTTTTTAGGTTGAGTGGATATAAAAAAATGATCCCTAAGTGGTGATGAAGTTTGTCTTATGTTGGTCTTGTCATGCTATTTTAATTTGGTTGTACCCTTAAAATCCATTCATAAGAGATAGCATCTAATGATTAGCTATTAGATCTACTATCATTTCAATATTTGGAAGAAAATCATCCTTGGGGAAAACTTCATTGATATCCCTAAACTCTATACATACCCTAATTCATTTGGTTTTCTTTCTTAATAGGACCACATTAGATTCCAACTCTAGATAGTCAATAGGCCAAATTAACCCAACACCTTGCACTTTTTGAATTTTTTCCTTTACTAGGAGGGACACCTTAGGATACATTTTTCTAAGCTTTTCAAAAACTAATTTGGCATCAAGCAAGAGAATTATGGTCTAAAGGGATTTGGTGTGGTCATAAATGGGATGAATTTCATTATGAGTTGTGGTTGGAACTTTCTTATGGGTGTGATCATGATCCAAGGGATTAAAACGTACTATGTGATCAAGGTGGGAAAGGTCATAACTAGGAGGCAATTTTTCCCTTGATTCTATAACTTATCTAAGGATTGCATCTTTGTTTATTTTTATGAATATCTCCATGAGATCGTGTCCTTGTTCTGAATTGAGGATGACATTAAGATGAATGGTGTATTCAGATTGGTTGGGTTGGTCATAATCATTTTCACTAATGCTATGTTGATGCTAATAATTTCTTGTAATAAAGGAAACCTTTCTATGAGCGATTGATTATGAAAATAATTTTCTTCAATCATTTCATGTCCAGTGGTTTGTCTTGTGCTAGGATCCATTGGTCTTGGTTTAGGGTATATTATGTGAATTTAGACTTGTACCGACTATGTCAAAATAATAATGAATTTTCCTAAAATAAGGGACAACCTTAGTTAGGTGTAGTGGATGGATTGGGAACAACTTGGATATATGAATTAGATATAGGTGTTACAATAACTTAAGGGTCCCAAAGGATGGATTAGGTGAGGATTTGAATAAAGGAGATCCAAAGGAGATGCTTTCAAAATGTGTCAAAGGATTTTATTTTGGTGATAATAGTATTTGGACTATAAAGATGATGTGTACAAAGGATGGTGATGGTTTAACGATCAAAGATACCCTAAGCGTCTCAAATATTTGGACTTGAATCAAGGATGGACTAAGGGTATGAAGCAAATCAATAAATTATAATGAGTAACAAAGGGATGTATACCTTGAACTCAAAGATGTGATGTTAATGATTGGACAATGGGAATACATTAAAATGTGGATAATGGATAAAATACTAAATGTGTGGTTAAGATAGATAATGTGAAATTGGAAAACATATTGGTTTGATATGAGGGATGTAGGAAAAAATATTTATGTCTTAGAATTGGATGGAAAAATGGATATGGAGTACGCATAGGAGTTGTGATTTGGAAAAATGGACTATGTGTTTGGAAGTTTCAGACTATGGTTTTATGGACAATGTTTTTTGGGATGAGGTTATGACCAATGTAAGAGAGATTTTAGAAATAATATTGTAGGTAATGATTATCCTTAAATTGGCTTTAAATTTATGTTTTAAGGATACCAATTAGGTTTATTCTTTAAAACAAGAAAAATGATTGTCAAAAAGTGAAATTGACTTGACTTGGTATGAAAGGTTTACAAATAAACAATTTTTATGTACAACACGCAATCAAGAAGTCACAAAAATAATCCAAAATATTTAATAAGGGATTGATACCTCTCGTAGGCTCACTTGATATGTACTATCTACTAAGGGTGTGGGTAGCTATGAAATGCAAGTCATGTACCACCTATACACCCATTATCTTTGAGGCTTAATCCTTTCCAAAAGTGAGATTTACCTCTACTGCTTAGAAGTACATAGTGAGTATCTTATCGACCGACTATATATTCGATGTACTACAAAAAGGCATGCAAAAGACCTTATTCAATATTTATAAGGTGTTCTAAGGGAATTCTTGAACTACCTCAAGGGTATGTGAGGCCTAATCCATCAATATGAAAGTGAACGATGCCAAATATACTATATTAGAGGGTAAATCACACTTCCCCTTCATTTCCCAAAGGTATTAGGTGCTTGGTAACTTAGCTTCAATATAAAAAATCCTTGTTTATGAGGCATGTTCTTCAATTCACACCCTAATTTTTATATTCAACTAGAATTCTAGGTTTGAGGTCGTCCCCTTGATGACAAAATCCAAGGAAGGTCCCCTAAAATGAAAACATGATAGCACTTATTTATGATCATCAAGATCACCGTAGAGTGTGAGAATAGAGCATACATAAGCTTACCTTGGGATTAAATGGCACCTAACATCTAAACCTATATCTAAATGTGTATGTGAATTTTAACCAAATTTAATTATGTCTAAAAAATTCAAATTACGCGCATATAAGAAATAAAAGGTCTATAATCAAATCTCTAGAAAACATCTTTCAAAACCACCATGTTCATGAGAGGAATTGCATACAAAAGCTAGCAAAAAATAGAAAAAAAACCAATCATATAGAAAAACCATGTGAATTGTATCTCAAATAAGTATAGTTCCATGTATCCACTCTCTATATTAAGGGACATTGACCCATATAAAAGTATACACAATAGAAGGTTCTAAGCATTAACACCTTTCACATAGTTTTAACATTACCTTGTACAAAATAAATATAGGTGTAATAATTCCCACATTATTAAAATATAATTGGAAAGTAGTCAAGAACTTGCACCTCTACATGATAATAAAATAACACCTTAATAATTACACATCCATTCTTGTGGTGATGTATTTGTGACAAATTAAATGACCTTGCTTAATATAGGCATGTTATGAAGGACTATGGATACATGGTGACAAATCAAAATTCATCACAAGTATCTTAAGATTAGGTGGGAGCTATCCAATGTCACATTCACCTATAGATTTGACATGGCTAGGAATGTGATGATGAGCCAACTAGACTATCAACAAGCTTGCCAAATTGAGAAAAATATGGTTTACAAATAAAACCCATGGGTTTGGGGTCTGATAATAATAGGTTTAATTTAAAATTTATGGTATCTATGGATATATAAGTGGTTTAGTTGTTATAAGGGTGTATTCTAAGGAAAAATCTTATTCTCCATTGATATAGGATATATGACTATGTATATATTATGCACCTTGTGAAAATATAAGATAAAACAAATGAAATTTAAGGAAATGTTAGGCGTGATAAATTCATAGATATAAAATGAATATATTAAATGCTTTTAGTAGTAAAATCATTGAAGAATTAGGATTTGGTGTATAGTTGATGAGTATATAATGATATTTATAGTAAATATATGCCTGCAACACAAATTTTCCTATTTCTAATTATATATACCTTCACATGTATGTATGACTTAAATGTCTACATAATTATACTATATGACCATAAAAATTATATATTATCAATTGTCGGAAATTATGTAGAGGTAAAAATTAGGGAGATGTAAAAAAAAACAAGATTTGATGTGAGAAAACCATTGGGTATTAAAAGTCAAAATTTGTTTGTCAGCTACTTCAAATGTGAGCATGGACTCAATTTCAACCATAGAAGCTTCTATAAAAAATCAATCCCTAAATCCACTTAAAAGAAAGCAAGAACCTACAAAAACTCTTAGTTAGAAAGTACTACAAGGCACAAAAAACACAATATAACTTTGATAAGGGATAAACTCCCCAACAAATTTTCTAGAATGTAATGCTCTAATTTGAAATACAAGATGAAAATAAACAAGAATGAAAGTTTCTATTCAAATTAAAAAAAAAAACTCAAATATAAGTCAACAAAGTAACTCAAACTAAGAATTAAGAAAAACAATCAAATAAAATATACCAAAGAACTCCATTATAGACTTGATTTGCATCAATGATGGTTGAAATATGGATACTCTTGTATAAAAGGTAACTATTTCAATATAAAATAAATTTATCACAAAATGTGATGATGAAATGGATGAGAATGTGCCTCAATTTATATATTTTTTGTAAAGGCAATGGACGTTGGAGATGTGATATATTTTATCTAATTAAAGATGCATATTTTTCCTATTACCATTGTTTGTCCCATGATGATCCTGCAACTCACTCTCCTTCGAGAAGTCATGATATAATGCACCTAAATCAATCAACCACTAGTCATCAATAACAATGTTAGCATAAATAAACAAATCATTATTTTCATCATTATAGAATTTATCATCAGAGGAATGTTCAAAAGAATTAGTCTTCTATTTATATTACTTCTTTACATGGATTTGATTCCCATGATTCCAAATTCTCACACTAATATTACTAGAGGTTTTAGGAAATTATTTTGGCGTAGAACTTTCTTTATCCCCATTTTCCTTACCACATTTTTAATTGGGTCAACCTCAAACATGTAGTTCAACCTAACAACCCTTGTTCATGGATGCTTACTTCACTATTTGTTGAAAAAGTAGCAACATAAGCACCAACCTTAATATCAACAATACCATCACCAATTATAACTATTATGTTCTCTCAAGATTAAGATAAAGAGAAAAACAAAAAAATACATATCAACCAGAGAATAATTTAAGAATAGTTGTTGAAAAGAGAAATTTAGATTTTAAATTCAAAATTTTAAAATTGAGGTTATTTCCATGTTGCTTGGGACAATCCAAATGACATAGGAATAATTCTAGAAGATAAACCACCATTTGAAAAAATGTGGAAATGACTTCAAATTCAAAAAATAGAATGTTGTTGGGAATGGACCATTGTGGGGAGAGCAGGAAAAATAATGTTGGAGAGCTCCTTTCCAGCAAAGAAATTTTGTGAGGAATCAACTCTCTATTTTACTAGTACTGAAGACTAACTTCTCAGCAATCTGAAACACAGTCATGAGGAGCTTTTCCACTTGCACATAAATTTGTTTTGTACATCTTGTTGAAATTGATTTTTCTTCTTCTTTCTTTGGTTCTAATATTGTTTTGTTTTCTTTCAGATTTATTATTTTTTATAGTATGCATGCTGCTCTGTTTATTCTGTGATTTGTTCTATTTTGTTTGGTTTGGTTTATTTTGTGTTTTATTTTGTGTTTTATTTTAATTTATTTTGTTTGATGATTTGTTCTATTTTTTGTTTATTTATTCTGTTTGTTTTCCTTTCTATTTTTTTTTGTTTCTTGGTATTTTGGTTTGTGGTAACAGAGGAAGAAGCAGAGCAAAGGAAGCAGTAACTAATAGAAGCAAAAATTTTCTTCTAGGTAATTATTTAACTTTAATTATATTATTCTTATTTTTTAGTTTTGAATTCCAATAATTCTTTATATCATTATCATTTTTTCTACATAACTGGGTTGCAATGACATACCATCTGCATGAAAAACAAGTCTTAGATACTGGGGTTGGTGTTGCAATAGCTTTCCCTTCAATATCATGTATAGTAATGCCTCTACAATGCTTTTATTGTCTCCTTTCAAGTGTATTTCCATGCTTGCTCATAATACATGTCCCAAGAATGTTCATCCTTCTTCACTCACTATTACACCTCATTTGACTACTGCCCACTAAATAGCCCAAACAATTACACCTTATTTGTAGTTGTTATAATTGTTGGTGGGTTTATATTATACAGAGAAGCTGAAATCATTGAAGTTGACGTGCTTAGCAATGTTGGAAAGAATATAAAAAGAGAGACCCGATATGTGCACGTGCTTTGTGTTTTAGACTATTTTGACAACCATTTTCTTTGACTGCCTTTGTATTATGTGTTTCTTGCATGTTGCTCTTGGAATAGGTGGATTGTCAAGCAATTTGCCTACAATGATCCCAAACAAAGCTAAGCAGCTTTTTGGGTTAGTTTTTTTCACCATTATGGTGGGATCAAGTGTAGGAGTATATTTAGAGCAAAAAATGATGGGGTTGGTCATTTGCAATTTCTTTAGTAATATATTTGTCAATTACATTGACATAAGTACTTTGTAATATGTAAAAATACAATGTTTAATACAAAAAAGTTATTGGAAGGGGTTAAAAACCCCATTCAGGGTGAAGGGAATGGTTATTGGCCATGGCCATTACATAAGGTTTGGTTGTTTTTGATAGCTTAAAGAATGGTCAATAGGCCAAGGCCATTCTTTAAGGTATGTCTCTTGTGTCTTGCATTTTTTTAGTTTTCTAGTTATTGTTTAATTTTTATTTAATTTTTTTATTTATTTTCATATTAACATTAAAGTTATGAATCATAATTTTATTAATAAATTTATCATTTATGAATCACAATGGAAATAACATAATGGAAAATCATAAAACATCCTTATAAAAATAGCATTCAAAGTGGACATAATTCACACGACATAACAATACCACCATAATGAAAAGCTAAATGTACTCGCAACATATTAATATTGTCCACAATACATGCACAATCATAAATTACCCTTATGAAAACAACATTTAAACGATCGTCTCAATAATTATAAAATGTACATTTTGACACCCACCACATGTTAACATTATTACAAATGACTAAAAAATATTGCACATAATAAAAACACATCACTAATGATGTTGCACTATTTGACCATCACATATAAAAAATTATTGCAAAAGTATGTAAATAATTATAAAATATGACTAATGTAAATATTTAAGTTGAATATTTAAAAGTATGTAAATAATTATTTTATAAATAAAATAAAATGTATGTGTTGTGTGTTGTGTGATGTTGTGTTGTGTTGTGTTATGTTGTGTTGTGGTTGTCTTAGGTCAATTAGGGGAGGCCATGCGAGCTTCCACCTTCACATGGTTGGCCTTGTCAGTAGAGAATATTCAAATAAATATTCTTGAAGCTAAGAGAAGCTTGTTTGTAAATATTTATGTCATTTAGTTATATTTACAATGTTTTATAAATTTAAGCTAGTTCATATTACATAAACGGTGAGATTCTAAAAATAAAGAAAAATATTCTTGCAAAGTTGAAATTTTAAAAAATAAATAAATTATCAAATTGATAGTATCCTTCTAATTGTTATAGTTATGTCACAAAACTCAATATTTTTATAAACTTCCATCATTTGGAATTTCTTCCAATGATTTTTTTTATTTAAGAATGATCCTTACAAGATAAATTTTGGATAACAGTTTTAATTCTAAAAAAAATCATTATGCTTTGAAATTCTATTTTAAAGTCTAAACATAGAAAAATATTTTAAAGACAATTATCAAAGAGTTGAGATTTTTTTGAGAACTCAAATTTTATACATTTTGACTTGATATATATTAATACAACATTTAACACATAGTAATTGTTGTGCCCTCAACACACATGCCCTGTTCGGAATAGGGACCCTCTCTTTTCTTCGCCTTGCCAGATTGTATTATCGCCGCCTCATTTTGCGCCCTTGTTTTGGTGTCCTAGATGGTCAACATCCCTCTCATGTCTTTCCTAAAGTTGACCATGTTTTCATCCCCCTCAAATTTGCTAAGTCTTGGGCCTTTGTGGAGTTCCTTTGGCAGTTTTCCTCTCCTAGCAGCCTTGGGACCTCCTAGACCCGACCCCTCGAGTTTCTGTAACAACCTGTCTCTTAATACACAAGTAAACTCAAGAATTTACTAGAAAGTAAATAAACTTAGTAAATATGAGAGAGATTTAAAAAAAAAAAAAAATCATTGCATATGCACAAGAATAAAGTATAACTTTTCTAGATAAATTCAGAACTGGAATTCACATGTAATCATAACTAGAATCAAGATAATTCCTTACAATATTCATTCATATCATAAAGGATACACTTGGCATAAATAATAGTTTTACCTCATAAGTTTTGACTGTCGTAAGCTAGAATCTTGGAGTTCACTGCATCTGGAATGTTGATGTCTATCTTCACAAGCCTCAAAGATTTTATTGCTATAGAGGGAGAGCATCATCCGAGTGCTTTTCCTCCAACCACAGACACAAGTGGTCCCCCGCGCACTTCCTAACTGGAAGTGACCTGACCCTTCTCGAAGAGTATAGATATAAGTAACTGTCAAGTTTCTCCATCTCAGTCCTAGGGATGTGTCCTACAAAACTCAATCGACCATACAACTCTAGATCCCTTCTAGCTAAGTATGATCCTTCTGATTGGTCATGCCATCTAGACACTCACCTCTGACTCGTCTTGGAACTATCTCATCCTATAGTTTACTTACTTTATTTAGTACTCTAGTCACAAACTAGTCTGTATAGAAAATCCATTCTAGCCAATCTGACTTAGATCTAATCCTTAATTTAGGATATTCATTCAATATAAAAATTTAGGTATTTCAAACCTTTTAAAAGTCCCTTATTGCATCCTTGCAATATCTAGGGTTTATGAAATCCTATCATCTTACTCTCAATATTCAATACCCAACATCTTTGATGTGTTAAATCAAGTTTCAACATTATCGTAGAATCTCATAAGGTATTATAAAGACTTCCTGTCTTGTTCTATGGTTTCTTGACCTTTCATTGTCAATCAATATACATGTATCTATACAATGTCATATCTGACATAAGCGTTACCTATTTCCTTGTTCTCCAAAGATAATAGCATTAGTGAGGCAAAACATAAGAGCAATTACTTCTAGTTTTACCCAAACGACTTAACATTTCTCAAATTCACATTTCAGAAAACATGAAAAAGCATGATATCCAATGAATCTCCTCATTGATATATATATATATATGTGTGTGTGTGTGTTAATGAGTGTTGTTACTTCTCATAGTTAGTACTTTGACTAAGTTCAATTCTTCAACCTTAATAGGTTAGATTCATAAGAGATAATAAATTGCTTCCAACTTCCTTGTCTACTTAATTTTATTCACATTCAAGTAAAGATAGGGTATAAACTCGTATGATTATCATCCTTTATATAAGTATGTCGCATATACCTATAACAATAATCTCAAGTATGATAGACATGTAGGTTGAGTTTTGGTCTCCCAACATCCCCTTCTCAAAGTTGGTTACGAAAATGATACCAAGTATTGGAATGACGAAATTCCTTTGTACACATAGTTCTAAAATAAGTTCAACAACGGCTACAAGATCAACATCAATACATTTCAAGATCTCTCTTTCTCCTGAGAACCATGACATAAGCAACCGATGCTATCAAAGGCTATCTAGGGCTCCACACTCGTGGGTCACCCATTTCCTTAACATGTAATACAAAATTGACAAGAGGAATTCTATTTCCTACAAAGAAATCTTTTTCTATGTTGCAATCTCCTTACTTCAATATCATGATGATATTTTCTAATCTAAAAAGTCCCATGAGAGAACTAGCAAGGTTTCATCGATAGAGCTATCTTCGCCTTTAACATAGACTAAAGGGTCTATTTCCACTTTAACATAGACTAAAGGGTCTATTTCCATTTTTATTAGTTACCCATTGCTATCTCGAAACCCAATTTCAATAATATATATAACAATACAACACAAGTATAATGCACTCTGGTTTTCTCCAAACCTCTTAGGTGCTATATAATCCCTCATTACTCTAGGAATGTGAATATGTTATACAATAACCATTCTTTGAATGACGTCAATCGATTAATCCTAGAAGTTCTATTCACATATCAATAATTGCAATCCTATTGATAATCCGATGTTCACTATCTTTCATCTTAAATGAATTATGAACTCACACAAGTGATTCCTCGATACCCTGAATATTCTAAAACATAGTTGTTAAATTCTTCAAGTCTTATCATATCTCCAATCTTGGATATTCCAAATGGGATCAATATTTGTCTATTGCTCTCGATGAATGGGTTTCAAGCACAAGCTTGTCAAAATTTCCATTCCTTATTCTCATGTTTGGAATGAAGAGCCATCTGAATATATTTATTATTGCATAGGCACTCTAATGAGATATTCATCTCTGGTTACCATTAACCATACTAGAAATAATTTGAACAATGACATAATTAATTAAAATATTAGTGTCGAACAGACTTTAAAGCTCAAGATGTATATCAATATACATGAGGACTCTCAACTTTACGTTTATTCAAGACTTTACACTTGTCTTTGAGACTTCATATCTCTTAGGAATTTTCCATTTTGAAACGAAGCTTAAGCTACAAGAGTTTATGGTGAACACATAGGGTAATGAGGCCAATTCATACCTGAGCAATTCCGCCAATTATACTCAGATGTTACACCTTGTTGGCTCCTCCAGTCTTTGACGACCTTCTTGTGATATGAGACATCATTAAGTGTCTTCCCCACTGGCCCGAGCTTCCTCCCTCAGTACGCACCCACCCATTTGAATCCTATTTAGGGAACTCCATCCCTCCATGATATGTACAAATAACGTATTTGTCTTTTCATGCTTCCGAAACTACCAAGAAAATTAACCTCCTCTCGTGTAAAGCAACTTCTGTCCTTTCTAGCCTCCCCTCTTCCTGCGCTAAAAATGGGAGCTTAAAGAAACATGGTCTCTTCCATTCCCCACTACTGCTCATACTTGTGGATCCCACCCCAAAATTCCCGCAAGAATTAGTTATTCCAACTGTGTTCCGGCCTTACTACTTGAGTATACACTTAAACCTTATTTCCTCACAACTGTCGGTCATGACGTTCTTGTGCGGCAAGATCCAGATCTTTGAACTATTGACTCCTTTTCCATTCCGTTATGTTGGTGGTTAAATCTGTTTCAACCCATACACACCCAATGAGCGGTTCACCCACAAATACCGAGGATTATCTCATGGTCTTTTTCAAAGACTTAGGGGTTATTACCCCATCTTAATTTGCATGCCTATCTTCAAGGAAACTACCTCCTTTTACCAAGGTGGTGTGAGTGGTTTCTTCCCACTCAGCCAACTACCATGATCAAAGCTCGCACAAGCATGATACTTGCAAGACTATGGTGAGCTCCAAGCTCCCATTAGTTATGATGTCCACTATATCAAAGTAATAACACAAGATCAAAGAAAATATTAAATATAAAATTTATATAATTATATTATAATATCATAACACGCAACCCCAAGATGCATATGAATATTAATATAACAAAGATGCCATCTTATTCAACGTCACAAAGAGGATCATCAATAATAAACGCTTAAAGATTGGCATATATAAATGAAAAATCATTTAGAAATTAAGAGTTGGTAACACAATCTTACATGATGGACGACATTGATCTATTTGTCATCTCTCGACGTATTCACCCTAAAAATGAACTCATGGATGATCATCCCAATGACTTTCCTTTTCAAGGAAACAACTATAATATTAGTTCCTCGACTTATTAAGCCAATTCAAACTATTATAAAGAATAAAGACAATAATGAACAACTAGTTAAGCAATTGAGGTCACAACATAAACTCATTTATGACATAAGAAGAGACATGATCGACATAAAGTATTCTCAATTGTAAAACAACTAATGTTCAACCTTGACGGCGTCACTTACCCCCAAATGACCAGGTTGACGTTAAACAACTTGAAATAGATTTAAACGACATCGACAAATTGTTGAGTCGAGACATAAACTTAAACTAGAAGGGTCAAGAATCACTTACCCTACTCAACTAGGTTTGCCATTTTGCATCAACAATAGACCTAAGATGGCAACAACCTGTTATTTTCCTTGTATCTATATCCTTCTCTCTGATGATGCTCTCCCTCCTTTTCTCAGAGGGTGGAAACCTGATTCCTGAATGCAACTCTCCATCACCAACTAAATATTAGTGTATTAATAATCATTTCATAATCCTCATGAAGTCATCACATCTTGACAACTTTTAAACACACGACAATTTTAGTGAAATAAACATAACTCAAGAAAACATTGATTTCTCGAGACATTTTTCCTAAACATCTAATCATTGAATCATGTGTAATCATCTACTAATTACTTCAAAAGTAAAAAGTAAAACAGAGTTAAAGTGAGG
Source organism: Sequoia sempervirens (assembly GCA_007258455.2). NCBI lineage: Eukaryota > Viridiplantae > Streptophyta > Pinopsida > Cupressales > Cupressaceae > Sequoia > Sequoia sempervirens. Next base: position 21,471 of record VDFB02080928.1, on the reverse strand, counting down.
GATGCAACATATCTCTCCCCGTAAGAGTCATTGTCTTCGATGATCCAATCCATCAGAAATATTAATAAGATAAATATTTTGTTTATCCTGCAAAAGCATAAGGAATTTAAAATATATTTGATATAAAATCATGGTAAAATTTCCATGGCATTTTACCCTTTAGATACCAGTCCCATTGGACCTTGCATTTAAGAAGCTCGATCATGACCACTCCCTGGTCATGTACCTGTAAAACATTCTGAGAATATAATTATCATTTTTTATATACTTTCAAATGCAATTCATATAAAGTATTTTACCTCCTGGTAATAGCTAAGAATAGAATGATTGTTTAATAAATCGAATTGATAACTTCAAGAATTTTTTAAGATTCCTTTATTTCAAGGAGCTAGTTTGGAAAACATTCCTTACTTTATGAAACTTTTCTATCTATTATCATCTTTCACCAATCTCTTTGATTGGTTTGATTTGTTACTCCTTTTCTGACGACAATTCAGGACTAATGCTAATCCTATCTTCTAGCTTACCTAGCTTATAGGAGTTCGACGTCTTTTCCCGTCTAATATCTCAAATGGAGTCACCTTGTTAGCAGAATTATAGAAGTTATATCTAACACCATAAAAGGTGGATGTCTCTTTCTACATGTAGCAAACAACTACTTTTAACATAGGTTCACCAAGAGAATTATACCAAAGATTAACAACATTAAGCATGTAAGGTACAACTATTCCTCATGTAAGATACAAATAGTAACATCAACCTTCACTTTTCTAGCTGAAAAGGTTTTTCACCAAGTACCAATTTCATTTATTTCATGCATCATCAAAATAAGCTGATAAGTAAATACAAGAGAAAGGATTAGAATTCCTTTTCTAGTTCATCTGTCCTCCAAGACTCGGCATGCCACTGAAAAGAGGGAAAGCATCACCTGGCTATTTTTCCTTCCAACCAAGGTCTTAAGCGGTTCCTCCGCAAACTTCCTAACTAGAAGCAGTCCTACCTTTCAATGAAAGGCTGTATTGGAAACCCTCACAGTTGCCATCTGAGCTCTGGTGTGTACCCCCACTTAACCAACTCTATTGCACTACTAAGGATACCCTCCTACTAAGTACAACAACTCTGGTTAGCTAAGTGTCTAGAGTACTGTGAACTGACGAGTGCACGCCGTGGCAATGACACTCACTATGGCCATAGTTTTATATACATACGATTTGCAATCCACGTAGTAATGGTTCACCACCCTGCTCGACTTGGAGAGACTATTCACTTGGGCTTAATGGACTACCTGTCCACCCACATACCATAACACAAGGTTCAAAAGTGATAACAATTATATAACCCTAAAAGGGTTTGAAACCAATTCCTTTCCATTTAAGGTTTCTTTCATCTGTAAAGCTAAGGACATATCAAGTGCTTTGTTACAATTTACTCCCTTACACAATTCCATCAAAGGCCCATCCAGGATATGATAGAGAAGAACATTAAATCAAACATAGTGAACAACCAAAAAGTTCTTGTATAGCCACCACAAAACTCAACTCAATATCAAAATATAAGCAGTTTTGATTTCAACAATAAATCAAAGAATGAGCTCTTCCAACAATAAATCAAATTTTGACCAACTGGCCATAAGATAAACAATCTTCAAAATTTGGTGGCTAGACCATTTCAAAATAAAGAATAAAACAATGACAATCCTTTCCAATATTAAATAGGAATTTTATCAAAAATCCAAGGGAGTGTCACAATCCAGAAGAACACTGTTAATGCACTACGTGACTTGACTAAGTCACTCTAGGGAGTAGATTGTAGCACCGAATTCAGATTTTCCAAAAGCTTACAGCGGTTTAGAGATTGCATTACAAGTGCATCAACAAATAAGTCCCTTAAGACTTTCATTATGCTTAAAAATTTTCAAATAAAGGCGTTATATCAGATTCACTCCTATTTCCTGGAGTATCTATCATTCACCTGTCAGATGATATCATAAGATCATTTTATACAAAGATTACAATTGGAACACAAACTTCTTTTCTTTATTTTACATTATAAAACTCTATTCTTATTGATCATTTATTCCACTTGGCTCATTCCAAGACATCTAGAACTTAGACTACATCCCATCTTATCTAGGTGTTGTGGATATAGTTTCCAGGATTTCCAACAATCAGATGCTCCTGCACCTGGTTGATTACTTTCGGATCTTCCCATCCTTAAATTATTGATAAAGAAGAGTAATCTTAAATTCATACAGACACTGCTCTACCTGAGCTCTTAGTCTGATTAGTAATTGACTAAGGTTTTACCTTTCTAGTCAGAGTATCAAAATCTTTTCAATATGCAATCTTAATGGAATGGTTTTGATCTTGGAGTTTTAAATCCTCCATTGGCATTCTCTAAGCCATTAACTTGGGTAAATGCTGGAGAGATAGTCTTCCAGACAGTTTCCTTGGTTTTTCCTTATGCCATTCTGCCATCAACCAACTTTAGCCTTAGCCAATCTACTAATGTTTAACAAGTTTTTCTCGTAATGAGCTAATAGGTCCATGTGTTGAACCCGGTTAGCTCTGATACCATATATATGTTAATGAGTGTCGTTACTTCTCATAGTTAGTACTTTGACTAAGTTCAATCCTTCAACCTTAATAGGTTAGATTCATAAGAGATAATAAATTGCTTCCAACTTCCTTGTCTACTCAATTTTATTCACATTCAAGTAAAGATAGGGTATAAACTCGTATGATTATCATCCTTTATATAAGTATGTTGCATATACCTATAACAATAATCTCAAGTATGATAGACATGTAGGTTGAGTTTTGGTCTCCCAACATCCCCTTCTCAAAGTTGGTTACGAAAATGATACCAAGTATTGGAATGACGAAATTACTTTGTACACATAGTTCTAAAATAAGTTCAACAACAGCTACAAGATCAACATCAATACATTTCAAGATCTCTCTTTCTCCTGAGAACCATGACATAAGCAACCGATGCTATCAAAGGCTATCTAGGGTTCCAAACTCATGGGTCACCCATTTCCTTAACATGTAATACAAAATTGACAAGAGGAATTCTATTTCCTACAAAGAAATCTTTTTCTATGTTGCAATCTCCTTACTTCAATATCATGATGATATTTTCTAATCTAAAAAGTCCCATGAGAGAACTAGCAAGGTTTCATCGATAGAGCTATCATAGTCTTTAACATAGACTAAAGGGTCTATTTCCACTTTAACATAGACTAAAGGGTCTATTTCCATTTTTCTTAGTTACCCATTGCTATCTCGAAACCCAATTTCAATAATATATATAACAATACAACACAAGTATAATGCACTCTGGTTTTCTCCAAACCTCTTAGGTGCTATATAATCCCTCATTACTCTAGGAATGTGAATACGTTATATAATAACCATTCTTTGAATGACTTCAATCGATTAATCCTAGAAGTTCTATTCACATATCAATAATTGCAATCCTATTGATAATCCGATGTTCACTATCTTTCATCTTAAATGAATTATGAACTCACACAAGTGCTTCCTCGATACCCTGAATATTCTAAAACATAGTTGTTAAATTCTTCAAGTCTTATCATATCTCCAATCTTGGATATTCCAAATGGGATCAATATTTGTCTATTTCTCTCGATGAATGGGTTTCAAGCACAAGCTTGTCAAATTTCCATTCCTTATTCTCGTTTTTGGAAAGAAGAGCCATCTGAATATATTTATTATTGCATAGGCACTCTAATGAGATTCATCTCTGGTTACCGTTAACCATACTAGAAATAATTTGAACAATGACATAATGAATTAAAATATTAGTGTCGAACAGACTTTAAAGCTCAAGATGTATATCAATATACATGACGACTCTCAACTTTACGTTTATTCAAGACTTTACACTTGTCTTGGAGACTTCATATCTCTTAGGAATTTTCCATTTTGAAACGAAGCTTAAGCTACAAGAGTTTATGGTGAACACACAGGGTAATGAGGCCAATTCATACCTAAGCAATTCTGCCAATTATACTCAGATGTTACACCTTGTTGGCTCCTCCAGTCTGTGACGGCCTTCTTGTGATACAAGACAGCATTAAGTGTCTTCCCCACTGGCCCGAGCTTCCTCCCTTAGTACGCACCCACCCATTTGAATCCTATTTAGGGAACTCCATCCCTCCATGATATGTACAAAAAATGTATTTGTCTTTTCATGCTTCCGAAATTACCAAGAAAATTAACCTCCTCTCGTGTAAAGCAACTTCTGTCCTTTCTAGCCTCCCCTCTTCCTATGCTAAAAATGGGAGCTTAAAGAAACGTGGTCTCTTCCATTCCCCACTGCTGCTCTTACTTGTGGATCCCACCCCAAAATGCCCATAAGATTTAGTTATTCCAACTGTGTGTCGGCCTTACTACTTGAGTATACACTTAAACCTTATTTCCTCACAACTGTCGGTCATGACGTTCTTGTGCGGCAAGATCCAGATCTTTGAACTATTGACTCCTTTTCCATTCCGTTATGTTGGTGGTTAAATCTGTTTCAACCCATACACACCCAGCAAGCGGTTCACCCACAAATATTGAGGATTATCTCATGGTCTTTTTCAAAGACTTAGGGGTTATTACCCCATCTTAATTTGCATGCCTATCTTCGAGGAAACTACCTCCTTTTACCAAGGTGGCGTGAGTGGTTTCTTCCCACTCGGCCAACTACCATGATCAAAGCTCGCACAAGCATGACACTTGCAAGACTATGGTGAGCTCCAAGCTCCCATTAGTTATGATGTCCACTATATCAAAGTAATAATGCAAGATCAAAGAAAATATTAAATATCAAATTTATATAATTATATTATAATATCATAACACGCAACCCCAAGATGCATACAAATATTAATATAACAAAGATGCCATCTTATTCAACGTCACAAAGAGGATCATCAATAATAAATGCTTAAAGATTGGCATATATAAATGACAAATCATTTAGAAATTAAGAGTTGGTAACACAATCTTACATGATGGACGACATTGATCTATTTGTCATCTCTTGACATATTCACCCTAAAAATGAACTCATGGATGATCATCCTAATGACTTTCCTTTTCAAGGAAACAACTATAATATTAGTTCCTCAACTTATTAAGCCAATTCAAACTATTATAAAGAATAAAGACAATAATGAACAACCAGTTAAGCAATTGAGGTCACAACATAAACTCATTTATGACATAAGAAGAGACATGATCGACATAAAGTATTTTCAATTGCAAAACAACTAATGTTCAACCTTGACGGCATCACTAACCCCCAAACAACCAGGTTGACGTTAAACAACTTGAAATAGATTTAAACGACATCGACAAATTGTTGAGTCGAGACATAAACTTAAACTAGAAGGGTCAAGAATCACTTACCCTACTCAACTAGGTTCGCCATTTTGCATCAACAATAGACCTAAGATGGCAACAACCTGTTATTTTCCTTGTATCTATATCCTTCTCTCTGATGATGCTCTCCCTCCTTTTCTCGGAGGGCGGAAACCTAATTCCTGAATGCAACTCTCCATCACCAACTAAATATTAGTGTATTAATAATCATTTCATAATCCTCATGAAGTCATCACATCTTGACAACTTTTAAACACATGACAATTTTAGTGAAATAAACATAACTCAAGAAAACATTGATTTCTTGAGACATTTTTCCTAAACATCTAATCATTGAATCATGCGTAATCATCTACTAATTACTTCAAAAGTAAAAAGTAAAATAGAGTTAAAGTGAGGGATGTAACAGTTTCCCTCATCGGGTTTCTATTGTGTGTTTGTTGTCCCAGAACAGCTGAAGGTCTCTGCCTTCCCATGCCTCAAGTCCCAGCTCCATGGCTGCCATCCTCCCAACTTGCACTAAAAATTAACTATCTTTTGTTTGAGTTGGGGTCGCTCCACCAAACTTCTCTTCCCGGGACTCCATGATGAGTTTTCCCTTTGTGATGGCCAACCTATGCCGACATTCCGACCATAGAACCCTAGACTCTCCTACGCTGATGGTCCCCAAAATGACTTTGAAATGACCGCCAGTCACATCCTCCTAGCGTCTGGGTCCCGAACCTCCTGCCGTCGTCTAGGGGTTTGAACCCACCAACTCTCTGATCCTCCGTACAAGGATTTATGGGGTGCATTAAATGAGTCTAGGAGTATAAATATCTAGTTTGACCTGTCATTTTCACAATGTCAAGATAGCTAGAGGATTTCAAAGCCACCAAAGAAGATCCAGCGCCTTCATCTCATGCCGTCGTCACTCCCATTTCCTCCATTGGTTGGTTCCTTAAGAATTTAGTAGTCTCTGCCATCGAGTTCTTAAGGTAGGTTTTTTGTCCACCCTCCCACTACATTTTTTGAGGATTTCACATTTGAATGGTGGTTAAAACATGTTTAAAGTACATGCATTTGATAGAGGAAGGATAAACCTAATGAATCCATGTGATGGAATTGCTAAGAAACCTCCCAAAAATCATATAGTCCAAGTCCAGAACTTTACTGTCTCGACGTTGTTCTTCATGCAGAGCATTTTACCCTCTGGACCTGGGCCTCCCCATTGCCTCTTGGGAAACTTTGAAATCATCAAACACTCAAATGATAGGATGTCTCCATGGGCCTGAGACCTCGGGCCTCCTTCAGTGGATCGTCGTTAGGACTTAAACAACTTTGAAAACGTTGGCCTCCATCCTTGCTTCCCGGGCCCACTTCCACAGGATTCCATCCCCAAGAAACCGGATCGTTGTAGCTATTCCGAATGGCGAATTGGCCCCATCCGCTAGGGCCTTGAAGTTTGTCTTGACCTTTGTCATCTGATCTAAGAAAACAAAATGAAATGCTTCCTTGAGTCATCCAGGTCCCAGATCCTAGAGTTCCATCCATAGACTTTTGTGATGGATTTTTCATTTTTGAATGGCCATCATTAAACTACCTTCTGCCTTCTGGGCCCCGAGCCTCCATTTGTCATGATGATGGAATAATCAAACTCAAATGCATTTTCCTTCACCAGGCCTGCTCCATCAAAGTACTGCCCACGAGACTCCATCTCGCCTTTGTTGATTCCAAGGAAAAAGCCAACCCTTCCTTCTGACCTCCAAGGCCCGCCCCTCTGATCACTAAAAAAAATTAACAAGAAAATTTGAGGGCCAAATGTGATGCTGGGTCTGATCCACCGAGCCACCCTCCCACGACTTCTGCTCAATGCTCATTGTTTTTAAATGGCTATTCTCTGATGGCTTCCTGACCCTTGAGACCTGAACATTTAAGCGACTAAGAGGTACACTGACCACCTTTCCTCCTCCCAAGTCCTGGACCCCGAAACTCCTACCCTAGAATTTTGTTTCTTCCTGGTCATTCAAACGGTGAACCATGGACGACTTTCTTGCCCTACACCTCTGGATTCTCCAATAAGGAACCAATTGACCTTTAATTTGAAAACCAATCTTGACCCATGTGCTTAAATTTAACCCTTTCCTACACGAACCTTTCAAACCATCAAAATCTAAGGCCAAGAGAAACCACCCAGATTGCACTACCCTATTCGCCCTTCAAACATCATTCCTGCTAGGGAAGTCCAACCCCTTGGGCTTAGTTTGACCAAATTCCCTCTAGCAAACTACTAATGACATCTTGAAGAAAATGCTTGGTTTCTAGAATGATACATTTTCTAAGTTGGCTTCATCCATGAGATTTTGGCTAACATATACGTCTTCATGATTGATTGTGCTCATCATACCTTTGTTTGCAGGATATATGGAATCGGGTGTAGGATCCTCTGGGGCAACCATAGAGAAGGACAAAGGGAATAAATTAGGCAGAGTTCCTCAAGGAAAGGAGGACAAAGATCAAATGAAATACCAATTCCAAGGAGAGCCTTTGCACTCAAAGGTCGTTATAGACTTGAATGAAATCACAGACACCAATATCAAGAAAGTCGATATTGATGAATTCAAGCAAAGGGTCAGGGTTAACTTGACCACAGACAATGCCCTAATAATCAGAAAAAGTGCAATTGCTAAGGCTGTAGGATTTCCTCCATCCCTTGTTGCTCCTGAATTGGTCATGGCCTGCCAGCAGGCATATCAACTAGAGACTCGAACAATAGTTGATAAAGAAGGAAACATTCTAGCTGATATGTCTGGTGAGGCAATTACAAAGACTTTTCACATCCCTACCTTTGGAATGATGGAACTAACGATGATCGAGGAATGAAAGGAAACGTGGGATGCGGATCCCATTGGGTGCAAAAGACTTTTAAATCAATACTAGCTCAAAGAGAAAAGGGGCAGCACTGCGAAAGTTCCTCAAGAAATTTTTTGCAACGACTTTCACAAAGATTATGATGAATTGGTGACTTTGTTGAGTAGAGTAATGGGCCTTCCCACTACTACATTTTTTTAGGAATGGATGGTATATTTTGTAGAGAAGATTCTCTGTGGAAAGGAGGATGTCACCACACAGGCCTCATTCTATTGGGGGGAATAATAAGCAACTGCTTCCACGAACAGTTCATGAATGTCAAGAAGACCTCTAGATTTTACATGACCTCCTATCTTGTTTACTCACTGGTCAAGCAAAGGCAATATAGTAGGCTATTCAGGGAACCTAATGAGGAATCTGGGTGGAAGCTAAAATTTTATGATAGATATCCCCAGCTCCAGTTCAAGAATTTTAAGAAGGATTATTGCAGGGTGAATGACGCCTTCGTGGGCCACATCATCTAACTACTTGGAGGGGATTTTGAAAGGAGAATTTCTCATAGTGCTCAGGAATTCCTTAAACAATACACCTTCTTGTTTATCCAATACCCTAAATTGACATACATCTACGCCCAAGGTTACACAAAGAGGCCAAATAAGCTGCCTCAGTACCCCAACGACCGGATCATATTGTTAGAACTTTCTCGGTAGCTGCACCATGTACATTCTATTCTCAATAGCAAGCATTTGGCAAGGATCCCTTATCCCCTTTCTTTTGGCCAAGGGATGTACAAGCTGCAAACCTCTTAATGTGTAGGGAACTCAGAGAAAAAACTAGCAGAATATCATTTTTTCCTACACACTTCTTGCCCATGAATTGACCCATATGGGCACATAAGGAAGGAATTGGGACCAAAATACACCCATTTGCATCACATAGAATATTTTTAGTAAAATTGTGAAGATGACAAGGAGGTATGCGCGAGGCACTACATGCGAATGACTACGTACTTTGTGAAAAGAGTGAATATATTTCATGTACCTGACCAAGTTGAAGAAGATGAAGGAACTATAATGGACCCCAAGTATAATGTAGTCGCCAACTTGCCAATTCTAGTAATAGATTGGGATGAATAAGAGGTTGATGACCTCGATATTATAACCAAGCCCGTTGAGGCTTGTACCAAGGAATGGGTCAATGGACAGGTGGCCCGATTGAAGCAACAAGGGGTTGTCCTAACATATGAAGGGCTCAAAAGTGAGCCTAGTGCAATAGATGATGCTACTACTACAACCTCAATAGGAGAGACATCCAGATCCCCTCCGCTCAAGATATTGAAGAAAAGGAAAGATACTGAGGAGCAGCAACCTAACCTAAACATGTATGCTAGAAAGGCCCTAGAGGGTGAGTCCTCCAAGAGATATAAAGGCTTAGGCGACACCACTATAGTGCCCAATATATAGGAAGATCCACTCCATGAGGGAGAAGATATGGAGGTTGATCCACCTAAGTCTTCGCTAGCTGCCTTTGTTGCAATTGCCCTTGCATCCATCTCGCAAGCTATGGTTGCTACTTCTCCGCCTGTGGTGGACATCTTGGTCCACCTTGCCTCTTCTCCACCAGTTGGGAAAGTTGTGATGATCAATTCTTCTTCGGCCACGACTTCTCTGCTTTCCTTTGCCTCCATGTCTCCCACCACATTGCTTCAGCTAACAGTTGTGAAAATACCAATGCCAATGCTCACATTGTCGGGGTCATTCTCACGAAATATGAAGAATGTCCCTTCTGAGATTTCTAAGGTGTTGTCAAATCCTGCTATCTAGGATGCCTTGGCATAGGTTATGGCCAACATCCTTCCCTCAAAATATCCAATGAAACCACCAACAATGGATGCCACGATGCAAATCTCTAAGAAATGGGAGAGGCGGGAGATCGAAACTTCAAAAGCATTAGAGGAGGAAGCAGATGAGTACCATGAACATCCGGAATATGAGCATCAGAAAATTGACAAGGTAGTTCATGAAGAAGAAGAAACATGATCTTTTGAAAGTGGAGATGAAGAAGAGGATTCCGGTGGAAAAATTATTATAAAAACATTTGATGGTGATTTCAAGGAGGAAATGGCCCGATAATTGAAGGAGGTTGGAGAAGAGGTAGAAAGGTCACCTCCCAAAAAAGAAGGGAAAGAAGATGACAAAGCAAAAGAGAATGTGGAGCTCCCTATAGGTGAAAAACAAGAAGAAAGCTTTGAAAATGACAAGGAGGGGCCTTTCTCTAAAGGAAAAGAAGAAAAAGAGAGGAAATAACATGAAGATGTGTCACTACCTCATAAAGAAGAAGGGAACATAGAGGGTGACAAACCTGAAGGTGAGGTTCAAACTAACAAAAGCCTTGAAATTGAACAGCTTGAGGAGCATGTGCATAAGAGTGAATAGGATGAATAAGTTGAAGAAAAGGAAAGAGAGGAGACTGAGAGAGAAGAAGGTCCCAGGGAATGGTTACCTACTAATTCTCCCATAAAATTCCTTCTGTTCATCCAAGATTCTAATGAGGAAGAGGGAGAAGGCACTAAAACAAAGGAAGAGACTCTCAAAAATCAAGAAATAGAAGTCCAAACAAAGGAAAGGGAGGAGGATGACAGTGGATTTCCTAGAGAAAAGGCTCAGATGCTCAAATGGCTAGAAAGGAAACTTGAGAAGAAGGCTCCCACCCCAAGAGATCCAAGAGCAAGATTGGAGGCTATCCTAGCCTAGGAACAAATCACTACCAAGAAGGATAAGAAACCTATGGTTAGATCAAAGGTGACCATGGACACCTCTGGATCAAGGACTGTACAAGTAGCCACACCAGTAGTAGGAGAAGAAGGAATAAGCTATAATGTTTCTACTATTGACTTAGGAACAACTACTAGAGAAAAAAAAATGGAACACCTCCAGGAGTCTATTGCCATAGTGGTGCACATGATACAACAAGATAAGACTTTGAAAGAGAAAATTAAGGCACAAGTGGCTGATCTAACAGTGTACATCCAACAATGGTCTTCAATAGAGGAAATGCCTACCATATCTGTGGCTCTGCCACAATTGCTATCAAAAGAGAAAGTAGACAGGCTGGAGAAGAGAAAGAACTTGGACAAGACTACGAAAAGTTGGTTCTGAAAAGTATTATATGTCAGAAACATGGGCATTGGCCATGCTATTAGAACAAAAAACAAATTCTTGGATCTACAATAGTCTCTTGAGGCTACAAGGAAACTCTGCACCGAATTCCCAGCAGGATATGAGTCCACCTACCTAAAGATTGAGGCTATTCTCAAACTATCGAGCGCAACTTGGGAGAAGGAGCTTGCATTCAAGAAGAACAATAATTGGCTAATGGATGTATGGAAGCGAGACTTTGAGAATAGGAAGGAAAGGTTGGAGTAGGTGCTCGACAAGATAGATCCAATTATTGAATGGGCTAAAGAAATTAGGGCATATTTTGCTCGATACTTGAAGTTGATGATAGGGTATGACATGTATATCATATAGATAGATCCAGAGAAGATAAAGGCCTATTTCCATAAAAATATGGAGGACGAAATGTTGGGTGAAGTCACCACCGATTTCATGAGTTTTGTTGCCTGATCCTTCACCCAGTCAGAGATATTCAGAGACCATACTTCCAAGTATGATGAAGTCTACGAAAAGCTTACCGATAGTTCCAAAGAGTGGAGTTACCAATTGCTATGATTTGAGATTTTTGAGGTGGATAAACTCCAGCTTGTAATTCTGAAGTTCATGGAGTATGCAACTTTGAAGAAGCAGGAGGGAAACCCTATTATTAATAAAGAATTTCTAAAAAAGTAGCTACAACAAAAGGGAAATGAGCAAAAGACAAAGTGCTACATTGTTCTCGCTAGAGGACAAAATAGGGATAAAGACAAATTTGTATTTTAAATTGTAAAAAATATTGTGGGGTAGGTAGAATCCTAACTTGTAGTGAATCATGGCCACATAATGCAAATTAATATTGGCCATTAATTCTACCTTTTGGGCACTATAAATGGGGGGTCTCCTCTCATTTCCCAAGAGAGTTTAGTTTTTGTAATGACATGCTACATAAATTTTAATGAAAATACATTGACTTTGGTGCATTTTCTGAGTTTCTCTCTATGTTTCATGATTCAATCTCCCATAGTTATATGTTTTAGTTAGATTTACATTGTTGTTCTAGTTGGTTTTAGATTGCTTAGATAGATTTGGTAATGTTGTTCTGTGGTTGTGAAAATTTATGTTGTGTAGATGCCTTCCTAGTCCATACTTTTTGCTATTTGCTACTGGTAAATGGCTGTGTAAAGTTAGTCTAGGCTAAAACTTGAAGCTGCTTTAAAATTTTATCTTTATCCATGCATGTATATGGTGGATGAATGGTAAAATATCTGCAAACCTAGGAAGGTAGCACAAATTTCATGATACTGTAGGTTTCTTGGTTAAGTGGAATCCTATTTGAAGGAAGTTGTCCACAGCAGAGCCTCCATGATCATTGTTCATAGTTAGTTACAGATCCAGAAAACTCTCCTCTTCCCTGCTCTTTTTCCTTTTTTTTAGAAATAACCTATGCTAAGGTTCATTGCGCATTGTAAAGCCAAAACTTAAGAAAACATTGGAGTTTTAGATTGTTGTTCGAACCTGTAGTAAAATACATATCAATTTCCATCCCATGAACTTCAATTCATAAGATCCACTTCACATCCAGCTACGTAAGTCCACCCTGTGATTACCAACAAAATCACATCAAATATCAACTAAGGAATTCCATGCAAGTCATGACCTAACACCCAAGAGACCTTGGGGTGATTTTCAAGAACTTGATGTTGGAAGTCTCCTTTCAAGAGAGGTAGTGCATCCACGTATTGCCTATGTTGAGAAAGTGTGCAAAAACACCCATCAACAAACCTTAAGTCCAAAAAAAATATAATCCAAGATGTTTAAAATAATGTTAGCATTTGTTTAATATAAGTTTCCCTTTTAGAAAACGGGAATGATAAGGCTTAGGAATTCATAATTTAGGCAATTAGAAGCTTAATTAAGTTCAATTAATTAAGGGGATGCAAACATAGTGTGAAAATGTAAAGGAGTACATTTTTTCTACACTACAGAAATAACATGTTCTTTTATCTTTCCCTTTTCACAAAAATATCAGATTAAGGGGATTTTTAGACATTTGGTGCATTAGAAAAAATTAAGTAACATGCTCAAACTTCTACTTGACTGCTTTGTTCACCTAGGCACCCAGGCACCTGAGTACCCAAAGCCCAATTACCTGATTTTTGATAAAAACACTTAAATACCCCTTTAGCATACACTAAGCAGACCATAAAACCTTAGTAACTTTCCCTCACTCATTTCTTTTGTATCTGCAGACCTTTAACTTGCAACAATGGTAATTTCTCTGCTCATGCCAAGTATGACAACAAGACTATCTTGACCATACTCTCAGGCTCAACTTACCTAAACTCCTAATTTCCCAGTTTCTGACGATCCTTTCTATAATCTAGGATAAAATTCAAGTTAAGGTAAAACAACATCAAAACTAAACCTATGAAGCCTTAAACAAACAATAGAGCACAATCCAACATAAGAAACATAAAAATGAAGTAAATATCACATATGCCATGGTTGTTTGACCTCCATTACCCTTCTCCCTTTTTCTTGAATGTGCTTGATACCTTCATATTTGAGTATGCAAGAGTAGCCTAATATTTATGATAGCAAAATATTGAAGATAGTTGTCTCACTAACAACATATACTTGCACATGAACTAGATCGATGAAAATGACAAGGATAGGTGTCTTTTATAGAAAAGACAAATTTGAATGAAGAGATGAGATTTAATGTCAATAAGATATGTCAATCAATGAGTAAGAATGAAAGTTTTAGTATGAAACAGGGTTAGGGTAGAATTAAGGAAATGTCAAGAAATGAATGGTTAAAATTAAATGAGATGTTAAGAGATAAGATTGGCATGGATAATTAGGTTGACACAAAAAAAGAGATTGTAGGAATGCAAAATTATTTGTTTTGAGAGGGAAATGAATAATTAAATAATAGAAGTATTATTTAATTATAGAGGACATGTGAGTTAACTTTTTCATTAAATAACAATTTAATTCAAAAGTAGGAAGAAGATGACAAATTAGAAGACAATTAAATAAATAAAATTTATTTAATTTAATGACAGAAAAGACAAGTGAATAATTAAATAATTAAAATAACTATTTAATTATAGTAGAAATTGATAAATAATTAAATAAATAAAATTTATTTAATTATAGAGGAAAAGACATTAGTGACACGATTAAATAAATAAAATTTATTTAATTAATCAAAAGAGGAAATAAAAAGATAGAAATGAATTAATTAAATAATTAAAATTATTTAATTAATAAAAGACTTATGACATTAGACAAGGGACTTGACAAGGAAAAATGGTATTAGCAATTCTAGGACATTTTTTTAGTGTCTACATTTTGCCCCTCTTTGATACAATGCAGTTTATCGCGTTGTGTCAAATATATTTAGTTCAAAAATATGGCCTATTGTAAGCAAGGTGAGGAAGAATGACAAGGAGGTAGTAGTATGCCCCCTCGAGAGGACATGTAGGTTTAAAGAACATGAGTGTGCTCTCAAACTTTGGATAAACATAATAGAAGAAATGCTAGCATGGAAGATTTGGATGTTAGCATGGCATTAGGGGAGACAACATAAAGATGTATATTTTGTTATTCAAGGCTTTGCATTAGTCATCATTGGGTGGTAAAATGGGACAAATGGACAACAAACACCATGGTATGATATAGACCAGGGTGTGCAAGGTCAATTACAAAATAGACAGTCGCAGACAAGGAATGTCCTAACTCGTACTAATGACAAAGTTGCCCTAGTCTTTTTTTCAAGATAATCCGCAAACAATAGTCAAAGAAAAGACGAATCATGAGACATCATTGCACCTCTAAATCCTTCATGGGACATCCTCGAGGTAGCTAGTAACATAACTCAAAAGACAAATAAAAAATATAAGATAAAGTAGCCCAGCAAAGTCAACAACCATTCAGAGTATTTTCCAATAATTGTTTGTTGATGTTTAATTGACTAGGCAGTTGATGGGTTGATTATTTTGACAAGGCCTAGTTTCAGGAGAGGAAACATGTTGTATAATACATCAAGTCTAGTTTCAATCATGTAACCACCTGTATAAGGAAAATGACAATGTCTGATTTGCAAGGACACATCCTGTATAAGACAAGTAATTGACTATTTGACTATTTGATGTCAGTTTGGAGTTGTTGACTATTTTGACAATTGACTGAGTTGACTTGAAGACTTGTTGGATTGTTTGTCTTGCTAACTTGTGACTTGTGTGATGTTTTGACGACTATTTGTGTCTAGTGACAATTTCTAACTTATTATGACTGACTCAACAAACCCTAAAGGACCGACCTAGGCAGCCTCAGGGGCTCATCGACATATGGCCTTGCCTACATAACAATGCACAAAGACCCCGTAGTTCGACATGACTTGACCTTGTTTTATTAACAAATGATTGAATCATGATTTGACATTTATTCAACAAACCCTAAAGGATTGACCTAGTGCCTCAAGGCTCATCTACAAATGGCCTTGCCTATCTTATACATGCAGAGGCATCGTAGTTCAACTGGACTCAGACTAACATGACTAACTTTGACTCTATTTTTTGGGATTTTTTAAGGTATATTTGGATGTTTTTTTGTTTTTGAAATGTTATGATTTTTTTGGATTTTTGAGGTTTTATGATTTTTTTGTCTTTTTGGGAATACATGATTTTTTCATCTTTTTAATATAATGACCTCTAACAACAAGTGTAGGATCTAATGACGACATAGGTCAAATATTTTCCCCCAGTCAAGTATAAGACCAATTTATTAGGGGTGGAATGAGATAGGTGTTATGGTGGAGAGATATGAAAGGCGAAAAGATGCATAATGTCAATCCTTCCAGGTTATGGAAAAGGAAAACCCAAGATTATTATGAATGTCATGTAAAATGGAGTGGAAAATGAAGGGATAGTGGGAATCAGAACGAATGAGGGTAGATGACGGAGTAAGGATGAACTACACATGGCACCTGGGTCACTATGGTTTCTAAATGATGGCAATTTATCCTCAAAAGCTACCAATCTAAGCGTGTTTTCACCATTGATGGATTATATCTCAACATTTCTTTGATTTTTTTATTTTTTAATGCCACAATTCTGCTACCAAGTTTTACTCTCAAGGTAACATTTTTTTGAATTTTTGGTTATGATCGCTCTTTCAAGCCAAGTGTAGAATTGATGTTTTCGATCTATATATCACCAAGTGACAAATGTATTGACCTTTGTTTGGGATGACATGTATGAGAGGGCTTGATTTGGATGATGAGTGTAAGTGTCAAATATGAATAATGATAGATGTGGTAGATGCAAGAGGCTATGGAATGATCCCTAATGTGCACACTACGTGGGACATCAAGCTTTAGATAAAAAGGAGTTTGGGTGACCGATGAGCTAGATTACGTGAAGGGGTAATCATCAAAGGTCCATTGAAAAACATCACAAATAGAGGTGGAATGATGTGATAGATACGTGAATATGGATGGATTGAATGGAGTGTATGGAATGAGTGAAAGTGATGAGGATGAAGACTTTGGATCAACAAGCTCTTTTTTTGTCATTTTGCCTTGATAGATGCCCCTAGTGATTTTTGATGAAGAGGCATTAATGGAGACCAATGCTTTCTGATTTTCATTTTTGACTTTTATTTTTTTATTTGTCCAATAGCTTTTTATTTTTTCTAGAGGACTTGTCTTGATATTCTTTTCTTTCCAGGATGGCTTTTTATTCTTGATCTCCTTTTAAAGAGGGCCTTTTCATCTTTGATTCTTGAGCTTTGCCCCTATTATTTTCTTGAGCTATGACTTGTTGATCCATGTCTATGATGCAGAAGAATGTGAGTGAGAAGGGTGAGGTGGATGGAATGATAGAAATTTTTGGTGGATGAACAAGAGTGGCGATGCCATTAATGGAGTCTTTGGGACTATCCCTTTCAATACCATTGTCGTCAAAGGAAGCTTGCACATCCTTAGCAAGTTGGCTAGATGGCTTAGTAGAGACGACAATAGGAGATGTATACCCTAGCCTAGGGCAGGTGAGATGGAAGTATGATTGTTGGATATCCTCAGCGGGGTCATGATCAAAAAGTGGATTATCATAGATATCCTGGTCGAACATGGGGTTATCATGGACATGAAAGGATTGAGTAGAAGTGGATAGGGAAAAGGCAAATGTATCATCAATATCCCAACAAAAATTTAATCCAAGCACAACCATTTGTTTTTCTACCTTCTAAAGCTAACTTGACATCATTGTTGGAAGTCTGAACACCATTAGCCTTACGATCATTGTCGCGTGTGAGTAAATTTTCCATACGATACTCTCCACATCCCATGTCATGGACTTGGACCTTGGGGTTTGATGGTGCAGTTAATGAAGTGGATGACTTAGTCAATGAAGATGGATCAATGTATTGTGATGAAGTGGAGGATGAAGCTTCCTTGTTGACAAGCACTTGGAATTGAGTAGTCCCTCTCAGATTACTGCAATATTGAAAGGGGTCAGGATTTCTTGCTATTGTTATTTTGGTGCCTTCATGGGGAAACTTGAGCCATTGGTGGTAAGTGGATGGTACAACCTTCATGGCATGGATCCACAGTTGGCCAAGGATAAAATTATATGGGAGATCAAGGTCCAATACTTGGAATGCAATGTCCATGACAACAGGTCCAACTCTGATCTTATTTAACCTTTTGGTTCTAACAAATGTACCCCTGCCATCACAACTTGTATTTCCAAGATTATCTCTTCAATGCAAGAGTATCGTTGAGTTTTTGCAACTTTATGGACATTCATCCTTCACATTTCACATTATCTATCCAAATTTCCTTATCATTGTCTTTGTGTCTGCTCTTTTCTTTCTTTGGTATCATGGACACTCCCATCTGTCTCACCAATGACTATTGGTAGACTAGCTTCCTTAGTTGGATTACTAACCAGAGGCTTCAGAAAGTGTTCTTCATTAAAACACGAACCACCAAAGCCATCTTTCGATTGGTTCTTGGCAAAGAATTCATGAACTTTGGACCATGTTACAAAGTAAACTCATACTTGGCCTCACATTTTGTTGCTTCACTACTTAATATAGGACTTTCACAAAATGAAGTTCGTGTTGTTGTTGTCATGGTTGTGCAACTGGATTATTTGGGAAATTTGGATGACATTTTGGCAGTTGCACACCCTGGAATGGGGATTTCGACTACTAAGGATATTCCACACTTTCTGAACCAAGGAATCATGGTTCCCCTGCTTCCTTTTCTCATTGACATGCATGACCCCGACCTTGATGAGCATAGGCATAATGTTCACTTGGGATACCTGCTTCTCATGGATGAGGTGAACTAGATAAACTAACGGGGTTTGACATTTTCTATTTTAATGAATGTCATGCAAACAACAAAACTTTGTTTTGTGTGTTTCTCCATCATCTCACCAGCCATGTGACAAATTTTGTATTTTCATGTACATACGAGATACCTCTGTTAATATAATGGAAATTTCACTTTTTTCTTTGTTGTGACTCTGATTCTTTACTTATTATTTGATAAACATGTGCTTACTCTAAATTGTGTGTATTTTGTTGTTTTATTACAAAATGATTTATATGGTTCAAATTTTCCTCTTAATTAGGATGAACTTGCACCTTAACAAGTTTCACTAGTTTTACCAAACCTAACCTAACACCTAAAAGAGAAATAGCCTAAAGAAAAAGAATTATTCTAACCTAATACTAACCTAATAGCTTAACCAAAGAAGAAATGCATAATATTTAATATTTTCGTATAAATTTTAGTTTCAATGACTAGTTATGCCATGCTTCTGGTTCAAATTTTAGTAGGCTTATCTTTAAATTCGCTTGAATAATCCTCAACTAAAATATCATAATCATGCATTCTTTTAAATATTTTGCAAGGAATAAATGAGCATTCAAAAGCATACTTACTGATAATTTCACTAACACATATGGATACAACCTAAATGATAATTGGCATCACACACCTATTCCCCTATTTTAAGCCTGCATACCTTTATGAGACCTTCGATCATAAGGCTTAATTATCACTACTATGCCACTCATATTTGTGCTTTCATAGTGAGCCAATCTCATTCTCCATAGTGGTTTCTAAAACATTCCCTCACTGGTACCTTAATAACAATGCTCAATTCAATAGAAAAGGTTTCAATATTACACATAGGATTTCCAAAGAATGAGAAAATGAAAGATTGATACTCTGCCTCAAGCATAGAGTTAGACATTACTCCAATTTTAAACTATGAATCTCTAATTTGTGGCAAAATTATGGTGTCTTTCACTTTTTTTTCCACCTTTATCTCCTCATGATTATTTGCATGTGTGTCATACAATAGTTTGCACCTTCGAGGCCTAGCCTTTTGGCAGGGTGTTTCTATGACCTCAAGATTTTGCTTCTTTTCTTGCAAGACTTTCGAGTCTTCTGCATGAAACTTTGAGTTAGAAAATCCACCTAATTTGGATTTTAAGTTAATGACGATTTCACTTTCATCAAGAGTACCCTTTTTTGGGGGATTTAAATTTAGATTCCATAATCTTTCCATTTTTTCCGCACTCAAGAAAGCTTCAATTAATAGAATTACCTTATGGATGGCTAGAGCTACCCTAATCAAGAAAACTTTGTATTCAATTTCACTGTGACTCACCATGCCATGAATCCTACATCCTGTAACTCGTCTAAAAGTATGAAAACTTGCAGGGAAAGCTTCATGTTAAGATTTTTCTGAATGACTTCCACTTCTTTCTTACTCTTCTGATCTTAAGGCTCACTTAAACCCTAATTTTATATGAGTGCTACATAACTCTATAATATTAACACTAGATGTCCTCCTTCTAGTGCCACTTTTATTGGCATGGATGTTTCCAATGCACACCAATAGGAAGATAAATTCTCACTCAAAGAACAAGAGAACCTACCTTTCTTGAAAGATTCACCAAGACTTCCTAATTAAAGACAATCTTGGTTATCCCAAGGCTTGGGAATGTTAGGTCTTGACACACTAGGTTCACTCAAGGTTCGTTGTGCTAAATTTACTATTAATTACGAGGGGTATATGGTGTTTACGACTTACTCGTAAATCTATCGAACAACACATAGCAATATTTTTCCAAACTAAACATGTATTACTCCATAATCTCTTGAACATAAATGATTTGCAAGAACTACCTCGTGAATTCAGATAATTTGCAAAGATCTAGTAGATTTAACATACATTACTCCACAACTTCATGAATATGAAAGATTTACAAGAATATCTCGTGAATTCCATTATTTTAAAAGAATTTTTTAGAAATATTTAACATCTAATCTAAAGAAAAAAATAAAAAAATCCTAAAATTTAAAGTGGATCCCAACTATTATCCATGCATATTTCATGAAATAAACTAAAACAAAGCAAACCATTCCACACTTCATCAAATTGCTTCATAGCTAGGTATAGAATGATGCAGGAGTTTAAAGAAATACAACCATTTATCATCGAACGATATTAATGTGCACCCAAATCTAGGGCAACACATTAGCTTCTCTGATAGGAATAAATAGTTAGCTATGAAAGATTTCTTATCAGGAAATAGCTTTGAAAATGGCTTTGATATTAGTAAACTCTAATGAAATACACAAGTGCTTTGATGAATAGGTAGTTATCTATATTAATTATAAAGATAATAATACATATTCACAAAAAAAGTGGGTGGTTAAAAGGCACACCCCAAGAGTCACATGAGCAAAGCCCAGAAAGTCAGAGTCACATGGGTTGAGCCTAGAAAGCAATATACATAACAAACATGAAAATAAAAATGGCCTTCAAGTGACCAGAGCGGTGCCAGCAGGGGTGGAGGGTCCCTGTCATTTTGTTTCTTTCCCCATACATTAGTGGGGTCTGGAGTGACGTCAGGAGGACCTTAGCCATCATCATCTTCTTTTTCTTTCTCTTTTTCTTTATCCTCGTGTCTGGGTGAGATTACCAAGTCCAAACGTGGGAGCCATTTTGTAGTATCCAGCCAACCAGAGTCGCTAC